>JAVJIF010026996.1:0-67772 GCA_038442645.1 Agave tequilana | reverse complement strand
TTCTTTATTTTTGTTGGTGTGCAGGTCAAATTATTTAGCATTGCAGAAATCCACACTTACTTTTGTGTGGTTGGGTATATTCTGCTTTTTTCTTTATATCACCTGTGCACTGTAATAATTTTTAGAACTAAAATACGAAAATTGGATGCTTTAAAATGGTTTAGACATTTGCATCTAGGCACGTGTCAATTTTCATTCCAATATAATGTATTTTGTTCTTGTGTTGTTATGATCCTGACGGATGTGTACATATTACATTGCATATAATTAGGACAAATACATGGGTGATTTACTCTTTGTGTGTTCATTCTTATCTATATTGCACACTGCACGAATTGAACTTAAGGGTAAAACCCAATATAACATAAGGTGGGTAAGTCATTACCCTCGCTTAGCCGAAAAATTACTTCCCCACTCACACAACCCAAGCCTCAATAAAACTTTCTAGATGTTGGCCCCCAGGGACATCTCGAATTTTTTTAGAAGATTCACCTAAGGAAAAAGTATTAGAGTTTGATTCTTATCAAATCGATGTCTAAGGTTGGGGGATTAAGAGGCAAAACCTTGAAGAACAGTGGTTTGGCATAATTAGGCCCGTTGCTTCGGCATGGATACCTCCCACTGATCTTACCCCAATCTGGCCGATTAACTTGTGGTTAGATTCCGATAATGTACCCCCGGTGGATAGTCTAACCAGTTAGGAGTGTCTAGGTCTAAGTCAACCCTAGCATAGGCTTGTTTTCTTTTTCTTTATCTTTGTTTGTCTATTAATTTGTTTTGTTTGTTTTCTTTTTGTATATTGTGATATAGATTTCAACTACAATAATTCTTTTAATCATAATATGAATCCATATTTCACCCCTGCCTCATTTGACTCGATAACTCCGACCCGGCTATGTATATAACATAACCAACCAATATGATTGGGATTATCCGACTCAATATGACCCATATCCCAATCCTATGACTATAATTTTCACTCTTCACAGAGTTCATGGGGATTTACCTCCTCCGAGTTAAATTTTCAACCACATTGTCCATAATTTTCATTCCCTGATTTGGATTCATACCCTCCTTTTCCTGTCCTACCAACTGAAAAAAATCTAATTTGGAAAGGAGTATGGAAGCCATGCTTGAGTCCCAATAACAAATTCAAAATTTGCTCAATTCACAATCCTTCCCAAATCAAACCTCATATACTCCTTTTCTAGAACATCCAATTGAAGAAGAATTTAAGTTAGAAAAGCGTTTGGAAGTCTTTTGTGAAAAAGTGCAACGATTTTAAAATATGTTGGACTCATCATCTCAACCAAAATTCAAGAGTCCTACTCATCTTTGTTTTCCATTGATTTGCAAAGGGGAAAACTTACAAAAAAAAAGAAGTTGAGGAGCTAAATTACAAGTAATACAGAAGATTACAAGTAGATCTCCTCAGAGATTCTGGAGAAGTGTGCCGATAGGAGTCTGGTCAGCGCGCGACCACTTTGTCCCTTTGACGATGCGAGCGATGAGATTCCCTTCTCGCCTGGTTCGGGGAATCAGAGAACAGAAAGTTGGTAAAACCCTCTTGTTACTTCTCAAAATCGCCTTCACTTAGGAATTCCTTCTCGCCTGGTTCCGGAGATTCCTTGAGAAGAAGGTATTAGGGTATCAGCACCCTGATTAGAGAAGTGATTCTCTAAAAGTCTCTGAATTCAAGAGAATAGATCTCTGTTTGTGCACGGTGCGTACTCTCGAGAAGTCTGCCGTCTCTCTAGAGCGTATGCCTGTGCGTCGTCTGTCCTCCTTGTGCCCCTGGTGGGCTATTTAAAAGGAGAGCAATGGTATAATTGTCCTTTGAAAGTATAGAAACAGATTGAATCAAATCTGTTTAAATCTGAAAAGTAGCCTTGCTGCGAGGCTAGGATCAGCTTCTGCGAAGCTAGAAATGGCAGGTCGGTTGATCCTCCTGATCCGTTTTGATTCTTTCCATATAATTGAAAGATCTCTCCTGATCCTCTTACTCATTTTAGAAGAGTCAAGAGATTGTGGCAATCAACTGCCAAATTTGATCTCAGATTTGATCTTGATTGGATTTGATCTTGATCCCGATTAGATCTGATCTCATATGGAGATTTGATTGGTCAAAGGTTGACCATAGCAGACCAGCAGCGGCGCTGCCTGCTTTGAACTCACAGCGGAGTTGGAGGCAATATCTGGCGAAGTCAGAAGAAAGCTCTTCGGCGGAGCTAGATGTCGTCTGTGGCGAAGCTACTGCATACCCTTTCTGCGCAGTTACGTGTGGCTTCAGGCAGAGCTAACTCTCTCTGCGGAGTTGCGCTTCAGCAGCTCAGGCGAAGCTTTAAGTTAGCTTCCTGGCGGAGCTTTGAATGGCTTCAAGGCGAAGTTGGATGATCTTAGCCTCTCAGGCGAGGCTATCCCTTTGGGCTCATGTGATACTAAGTGCTAGCATCTTTGACCTGCTGAGGTCTGTTCAGAGACAATCCGGGCTCACTATCTGCTTGACTGGATCAGTGGAGTCCAAGTTGCTTCCTTGTCCCTCGGAGATGGGTGAAAACTAGTCGTCAGCTTGTCTGTCACTCGTCTTTTGTAAATGTCAACAAGTTTAGACATTGTTCAGGCCAGTAAGAATTTTATCTTTTTAAGTGTCAACAAGACCCCCTTCAAAGTTTTTGAAAGTCTGCAATGGCTCAGACTTCGAAATACTTTGAACTGCTTTAATCGGTGGTATGTGAAGTTCGAACGTCGCCATGGTGGTTGAGTTCAGCTTCGCTTTTAATCCTGCTTTGGGATAAGTTCGCCGAAGAATCATGTAGATTCGCGTCTGGGTAGCTTCGCGTCTGGGCTTCCCGGAATAAGTTTGCTCTGGAACATCTGTTTCTTTCCCGAGGCCAACTACTGTGGGCCGGTTACGAGAAAGATTACTCCTTCTCTCGCATTGATCGAGGGAGATATTCTCCCCTTGTGCATTTCTGAGGAGGAAATTCTCTTTTTCAAAGCGTCATAAATGCCTTTATGAGGGAGACGCTTCTTCCTTTGCACGGTTCTAAGGGAAACCGTCCCTTTTCTCAAGGCACAATAAATGCCTTAAATGTGCTCGTGCTTCCACGCTTGAAGCGGCAATGCTCAGGCCATGAGGCCTATAAATAGGACACCTGAGGTCCTCTGAAGAGAAGTGATCTGCTCTTCTTCTCTTCTCTTGGTTGAGAGGGATACTCAGATCTCTGAACTAGTGGGGATGCCCACTCTGGTTATTACCCGGCCAAGGACCGGTAAGTCTCAGTCATCCAGAGACTTTACCAATGAACTGATAACCTTTAGGGAGTTTATCTCCCTTAATTTAGCTTTAACAGCTGCTCAGGGATTGATTTCCCTAGTTCTTTGTTTGTATTGGATTAATCTGCAGAGAAGGGTTTCAACCCAGATTCCCAGCGAAGCTATCACTTGAATAAAGAAAGATAATCGCATGCTTGTTTAGTTCGCCACACAGGCAAAACTTGGGACTTGTCTCTTCAATAGTTGAGCCAGTCTTGCCATATAGGTGGGGTCAAGACTGCGTCCCTCAGGGTTAGTCTGGCTTAGCCGTATAGGCGAGGCGAGGACTTGGCTTATGCTGAGCTAGCCTATCATCTCTGTGCAAGCGAGGCTATCCTCTGCTCAACTGAATCTGAAATCCATCCTGCACTGAATTGGATATAAATTGCTTCGCCCCAAAAAATTTGACTTAGCATTTCCTTTTACTTACTGCTAACTTGTTTCAGTTTGCATTGCAGTGGGTTATGTTCGCCATTCTCTTGACTCGATGAAAGAGATCAAGAAGTTGCCTCTTACTTTTTCAGTTGAAACTTTAATTCTAAGCAGGAGGAACAAACTGGGGCAACTGATGTGTGTTCCCAGAAGAGGTTGGCAGTCGCTTATCCGAATGATCCACTTCGAGGCGAGGCTGGTAGCCGCTTATCCGAGATGATCCACTTCGGGAAAGCGGACGTCACCTGTAAGGTGGCGGATCTTCCCATTGCCAATTTTCATTGAAGAAGATCCAACCTGCTGGTGGCGATCAGTCCTTTGCCAATTTTAATCAAAGACGATCCGGCTTCCTGGTGGCACCATCTGTCCTGGTGGCACAATTTGTTCTTTTGCGAAGGCTTACGGCCTTGTGCAGGAGGAAGGCTTTTCGTGTCCAGTTGGTTTCGCTTGGAAGTAGATAAGACCACTTGTATGCCTTTTGAGCAAATGACTCTGTTGTATGAAACACAACCTTGATGTAGTAGTATTAATGTACCTTCCCTTTTAAATCAATAAAGGTTTATTTTCTACTCATCTGATTTGCTATGCCTTCTTTTTGATTTGAGAACACTTGAATTGGTCCGGCGGAGCTAGACTTCACGCGAAGTTAAAGATAGAATCCTTTCTGAATCAGGAACGCGCTTCCAGCGAAACTAGCATGAGTTTCCCACGAAGTTCGGACTGTGCTTTTAGCGAAGCTGAGGCAAGCTTTTCAGCGAAGTTATTGATACATCACGCGAAGTCCGCCTTTGACTCGTGGCGAAGTTAGCCCTTAGTGGGGCTGAATCAGCGCTTCTCGGGAAGGCGCTTTAGGTGCTGTTTCAAATTAATTTAAAACGACAGCCTGTACTCTTATCGAGGCGTCGTTTCAGGCGATCACCAGCCTATAAAAGCCCCATCGGGCTGAGAGAGAAGGTCATCACTTCTCTTTGAAATTTCCAGAGCACTTGACTCTTTTCTTCTTCTTCCTTCTTTACTTGAGAATCCAAGAACCTCCACTGTTCTTCAATGGCTCCCAAGAGACGAGCGGGAAAAGAGGTGGCAACTTCTGCAGTAGAGGGTCCTTCTCCTCCTTCGGTCATCGAACGACCAATCGCCGGTAGGGATCTTTCCCTTTCGATTAGAGACTGCCATCTCTCTCTTAAAGCCGATTTCTGGCTATCTTTAGATGAGCCCAAAATGATCAATCATGTTAATCTTAGGGAATTCGATTCCCTAAATTTTCCTTAATTTCTTGACTGGGGATATTAGAATCGAAGGGTCTTTCTTTAAGCTTCCAAACGAAGCTATCCCTTAGGTGGTTCACATCCTATTGGATAACAGGATGCGAAGCTGTCCTTTCAAACGTGACTGAAAAGGACCTTAATGCCCTTAAAATGATTTTTGACCATAATATCCTTCCGACGAAGTTAGTCCCCAGGGCTGTATCGCATTCTGTTTAAGCTTCTAAAGCGAAGCTAACACTTGGATATTTCCTTGTATACGGCTTTTATTGCGAAGTACGAAATTAACTGCAATTGCGAGGCTAAACTTCGGGGCGAAGCTATCATCATGCTAGCTTCGCTCGAAGAGCGAGGATATGCCTTAAACAGAAATTGTGTTTTTGTTTAGGCCTCTGCTTGGCTGATGAACTAATCATAGTTTCTCTTTATTCCTGCGGTGCACTATACTCCTAGTCCTTTGAACAGTCTATTTGAGATGACCAGGGGATTGGACGGTAATGTCAGCCTGCAATTCCAAGGGCAGACTTCTCTGTTTAGTGAGCGGAGCTCTCTCATTCGAGACACGCTTATTTATGGTGGGGATCAACGCACCACAAGGAGCATTCTGACTACGGCTCCTCTTGAAGATTTTGACCGTCGAACCTATAGGAAGCCCGACTTCATGTTCGGGGACGCCTCGCCAGACCCTGATCGCCAGCTGCTGGTTGGGGAGGGGCAATGGATTTTCCAGTTGGATGGCGAGAAGTTCTATCTTCTGTCTAACAAGCGACATTTTTCTTTGTCTTTCTTCGAGTGCGTGACGCAGGCTCGGAAGATGTCATGGGAAGTGAGCCGGAGTACCGACTCCGTCCATGTAGGGAAATTGATGCTTCAGTCTCCTGGTTACGCAAGAGCAGGGCCTCCTCATTGCATTATGGGTCTACATCCTGGGAACGTATCGCGAGAGATCCCAGTAGGAGAAAATCCTGCGGTGGCACTGACCTTTGGCAATCAATTCTTTAAAGTTAATGGGAACTATCCGGCCACTGATTTCAGGACTCCCGGCTAGATTCACCCTCCGAAGGCATGGTGGAGGGATTTAACTGTATACGTCCTTGCTCATTTCGAAGAGGATCTGGAGAGGCTGAACCTTCATGAGGCCGTCAGGGCGACCTGCTACGGCATTCAGATGAGTGTAGCGTGCTTCTACACCATCTTCGAGTTGCACTGCCCGGCTACAGGTACTTTCTTCACCCCTGTTGGCGAACTGGGTATGGCTCTGCATGAGATGTGGGAAGTCTCTGCTCTGCCCTTGGGATCTTTCCCATGTGAAGAATATTTCCCGTGTGAGGCGGAATTGGCACTTCTGGAGAAGCAGGAGCCTGCCTTGTTTGAGACCTACCGGGAGTTAATGTGCCATTTATACATTTGCTTCAGCATGCATGGGGGCAGTAAGGGAACTTCATGCAGCTTGAAGAGCTGGGAAGATTATTTGTTTCCAGATATGGGGAACACTCCTGAAGCGGCTCGTTGTAGAGTTGCTGACGAGGACATCTTTAGTCGGATGCAAAAGCATTCTCAAGGGGATCTAATTGTGGAAGAAGATGACGGCCCCTATGAAAAAGGCGATGTTCTTCGAAGTTTCCATCACCAGGCTCGTCGGTCGATGTCTCGGAAGGCACTGCTGGCGGCTTCTTGACAGTCTGGCTGAAGAGGTGCGTGGTGCCGTCTTCTTCGGGCGACGTCATACATCCGAATGTCCTGCTGCCTGCTGTTCGTCTAGTCCATGGTCGTTCTCTGGGACTTCTTCCGGCCATGGTGTGCTGTATCCAGAGAGGCCTTCGTGCCTTAACGGAGGCTTTTTGCAGGCCGCCAACGACGAAGCGTGGAAAGGGGACTGTTTTTACCCCGCGACGGACCCAATCCCAGGATAGGTCTGCCGTACACTTATTTAATGGCGTGGTTCACCCTGCACTGTCCCTCTTTGATTGAAGCTGGAGAGGACCCACCCGAAGGTGTTCGAATGGCGCTTCTCCGCCGATTCGAAGGATGTTCCTGGCAGAAGACTTACGTGGCTGAGGCCCGTAAATTGGTGCGTCACTATGACGTCTATAGTCTTTTCCGCTGCTTTCCCCATATTCGGGGTGCATGCTATGATGAGGAGTTCAAAGACGCGGGGGAAGGGCAGACGTCATTGAGCCGGGGAATTTTTGAGTGGCTGGTCAGCATTCGGCCCTCACATTTATTATACCGAAGCGAGGATACCTGCTACTTGGTGCCTTATGTTCCAAGTCGGTTTGCTCGACAGTTTGGATATGACCAACTGTACGTGAGCAACCCAAATCTCAATCTGGCTTTCATGGGGAGCCTCATTGATGGAGCCCGTGCCTGGCGATTCTTCATTGCAGGCTGTACCGAGGCGCGGCTGCGTATGCCGTTGAGGACTCCTAACCTTCTAATGACCCTGAGCTTCTGCCAGTGGTATGCAACTTCCAATTCCACACCCCTCCGATTCACTGTTAACAATTCTGGTGTGAAGTTAATTTCTCAGCGGCTAAAGCGGAAGGTCTCTGAGAAAAGGGAAGGTAAGAGGGTTCGCGTCCCGGGCATAGAAGAATTCGTTGCTTTCGACAACAACGAAGTCTCGGATGCGGAAAGTCCTCGCTTCGAAGCGGAGACAGGTGCCGAGACTCCTGCAGCTGGTTCTGGTGTGATGGGGATAGCTCCCCCAAGACATGTAGAAGAGGCGGAGGAGGAGGATCCCGACGTTCCTCTCAAGCGCAAACGGACAGGTGGGTCTCATAGGAAGCAGTTGGTGAAGAAACCCATCGCCAAGCTCATATGGTTGTTGTAGAGGGCGAACCATTTGTGGCGGTTCCTCCTCTTGCCCATTAGTATTTGAACCGTCAGTTGCTGAACCGGCGACTGGCGAAGTTGCTCCGGACCTGGGTAAAATCAGCTTCGTCCCTGTAATACACCTTTTATGTGTTCTAGACAGCTCATTATTTGTTTTGCGATGCAGGAAATGGGGCAGTGACAAGCCCGAGAGGTGAGGCCGTCGAAGAACATGGGGAACATTATGATCCCCTATTCACCTATAAAGAGGGTGATGAGGCTGGCTATTTCGCCGTCTCAGACGAATTCGGAGGCAATGCACTTGACGTTGGTCCTTCGGGTGCCGGGACTTCGAAGGGAAGTTCTGAAACTTCTAGCTCCCTTGGGTGGACCACGGAGGGTTCGGCAAGCGAAGGCGGGCCGGCCATTCGTGTTGACTCCGCCAAAGATTTTCCCATGGAGCCGACAGAGACTGATACCGCCACCAAAACGATTGATGCGACATTATCTTTTGGTATTGTTTTGACCTTTTGACTTTTACTATTTGTTGTGTCCTGCCTAAACACAGTCTTGTTGCAGGTGTTCCGCCTCTGGGTGCCTCAACTTTAAGGGAGCCAACCGATCTTCCCGAGGGGTCCAGGGGTGACATGAGCACTTCGACCGCGGCGGATGCTGCTGTGTTGGATGCTTTGTATGGTGACCTGCCCCCTTATCGGCCTGAGCCAGCCAGAGGAACAGAGGTTGAAGGGACGGTAGTCACGGAGGCAACTTCACTCCCAACTATATCAACGAGTGAGGTGCCATCAGTTTTGCCAGGTGCGGAGCTGAGGGTGATTACAAGTCCTACTTTCTCAACGCTGGTGGTTGAGCCTGCTGTCCAGGAAATGGTCACTAGTCCTACCTCGGTTGTGGCTAGTGTACTGGTTTCGATGAAGACTCCTCCGAGATCACCGATGACCTCTCATGTTGCTGCAGCCAGTGCTTCTACTATTCCTTCCACAGTAATGTCAATAAAGCCGATAGAATCTTCAGAAGCTGCCCGTCTGCCAGGAGCGATTGAGGCTGAGAATGAATTCGTGGCTAAGCTAGTCGATAGCTTTTATAAGGGCTTGAAGCGATCCATCAATTTGATTTTGAAAGGCTCGACTGCCTCATTCTCTGCTCTAAAGGTAGTCCTTTCCTGAAATATTGAGAGTATCCGGGACTTTGGAGGGGATAACTAGGCCGCTGCATTAGAACTTCTGGTAGACCAATTTGAGAGGGACGTAGAAGAATGGCGCCGTCTCAGCCGTTCGGACTTGGAGTCTTCGGTTGATGAGCAGCTTGCGCACCTTATCGCTCAAATGCATGAAGCCCATCTCGCCGCTCAGGAAGCCGCTAAGGCCATTTCTTCGGACTTGAAATCCTTGGAGACAAGGAAGATAGAGCTCAGGGACGCTATAGATGCTTCTAGCAGTGCTCTTCTGGACGCTGAAGACAAAATTGAAAAGGCCAAGGAGATGATCAGGAAGGCAAATCTTCTCTTATCCAAGGCTGAACTAGTATGTCTTGAAGAAACTGCGCGGCTTGAGCAGCTTAAAGCTCAGAGTGACGAACTCTCGCGGCAGGGGTTAGCTCAGAGGGCAACCTTGGCCGAGGTCAAGGCTCGCTTGGCCCAGACGGCGAATTTTAATGAAGCTAAGCTAAGGTCGTAGGCTCTTGTCAGGGCTGCCGATGATAGGGAGGCAAGGCTGGCCTTCCTTGAAGAACGGATCAGATCTTATGACGTACGCTCGTAGCTTATAATATATGTGCCTCCATGTATCCCTTCTTTTCAGAATTAATAAAAGTAATTTTGTCTTGACCTTCCTGTCATGTTTCCAACTTGTTCTACTTTCTGAATTGTCGCTTCCAAGTTGTATTGCAGCCACTTGAGAAAATAATCATTACTGGATTGAATAATGAGACTTGGCTATCTGTCGGTTCAGAGGTCGCACTGACGTAACCGGTTGAGAAGCCACCAAGCTCAAGATTAGCCCTTATGGGACTAAAAGGGTAATACTTGTCTTTTGTAAATGTCAACAAGCATGGGTGAACCTATCTTTTGTAAATGTCAACAGGCTCAAGGTTGAGACTTGTCTTTTGTAAATGTCAACAAGCTCGAAGTTGAGACTTGGCTATCTACCAGTCCAGAGGTCGCAATGACATAACTGGTTGAGAAACCACCAAGCTCAAAATTGGTGATACTTGTCTTTGTAAATGTCAACAAGTATGGGTGAAACCTGTCTTTTGTAAATGTCAACAGGCTCAAGGTTGAGACTTTGCTATCTGCCAGTTCAGAGGTCGCGATGACATAACTGGTTGAGAAACACCAAGCTCGAAGTTGGTGATACTTGTCTTTTGTAAATGTCAACAAGCATCGAGACCTGTCTTTTGTAAATATCAACAGGCTCAAGGATGAGACTTGTCTTTTGTAAATGTCAACAAGCTCGAAGTTGAGACTTGGCTATCTGCCAGTTCAGAGGTCGCAATGACATAACTGGTTGAGAAACCACCAAGCTCGAAGTTGGTAATACTTGAAATCACCCAGGGGGGGTGAATAGGTGATAATGCTAATCTAGTGAACTAAATGCGGAATTTAAAAACTAATTGCAATTACACAAGATGCAAGCAACAAGTGATGCACACAACCAAGCCAAGCATATAAGTATGAATGATCAATGTGATATGATACAAGGCACAAAAGTAAAGAGAGAGAGATAGAGTAAGAGTCAAGGGATCAAGCGCAAACAACAAGATATGTTTCGAGGTTCGAGCACCCAGCTCTACATCCCCGCCTTCACCCAGAAGGATTTTAACTCCACTAGCTTGTCCACAAAGGACTCCCACAAAGGGAACCTCCACCGAGGATTTGGGGCAATAACAATTACCAGGAGTACCCAACTCCTCTCTTTACAACCACAACCTCCTTCTAGAGGCAAAGCACCAAGCCAACAAACAATCACCTCACAACTTGAGGGATTAGCACAAAGCTTACACAAGGATCACCTCACAACTTGAGGGATACAACCCAAATGCACAACCTCCTCAACACAATGAGGGAAAGGCACAAAGCCAAGTAAAGATTGGGTTTACAACTTGGTGGTCTAACAAACAACCACAAACAATCTCTTTCCCACACAAGGATCCTATAGAATGAGATAGTAGATGTAGCTCAAGTGTGGAGAAAACCAAAGGAATGGAAATCAAAATCTCAAAGAAAATCCTTGGAAAACTAGAAACCAAGATGAAGAAGTTGAATCAAAATCTTTTCCCAAAAAACCTTTCTTGATTTTCCAAACCCTAGCAAAAACACCAAATGGATTGTTCAATTAAAGTCCAAAAACTTCTTTTGATTGCTGTAAAAACACTAGAGAAAGCTCAGGAAATTCGTCCAAAAATTCTTAGAGAAAACAGGCCATTAATGGGGTATTTATAGCCCCTCGAAAAATATAGCCGTTGGCAGCTGAAACTGCCAAAAATGAACTACCGGTCGACCGGTCGGTCGACCAGCCAACGGACACAATTGACCGCTGGCAGCTACCGGTCGACCGCGCGGTCGACCGGACCCAGATACAGGAGCAACGGCTCTCTGTCCGGTCGACCGAGCGGTCGACCGGGTGCAACCCGAGAGCAACCTGCTCTCAGTCGGTCGACCGTGCGGTCGACCGGCTAAAGGTTAAGCCAGCGTGCACGTATCTGTGCACGTCGGTCGACCGCTACGGTCGACCGGCTACTTGGTACGGTCGACCGTCCGGTCGACCGACCTAGCCTGGCAGCAGCAGCAGTTCAGGTCAGAAAAACATGAAATTTTTAATCCTAAAACTTCCCATAAAAATCTATAAAATTACACAAAAATAGTTTTATCATTTTACATTGAAGTATAAACTTGTGTTAAATATTTCAACACAAATTTCAAACATTATGAACCATTTTTGTGTTTTACAAATTTTGCCAAAAACCAAAAACCGTATTTTCTAAAACTTGGATTTTTGAATAGAAAATACGTTTTGTCCAAAACTCATCTAAATACAAAAACATGATATTTAAACACTTTGACGCATGTTGCATATGGATATAATCCAATATACAAGAAATATATATATATATATATATATATATATATATATATATATATATATATATATATATATATATATATTCATGTTTTTGACTTTAATTCCAAAAATATGTTTTGTTAGAAATACCAAAACATAAAAACATGAAATAGACAATCAAACTAAGTTTGTTTAAATAGTTGAAGCATGCATGTATATAGAACAAATCTAATATACATTAAACCATGTAAACTTGTTTTGATATAATATCTATTCATGCAAACCAAGATCGGTTAAACCAAAACGGAAAAAACCGAAAACCAATATCCAAAACATAAAACGTGTGTGTTGTGAACTTGAGCATATCATACTATTCTAATCTTTACAATTTGGATCTAAAAACAAAACTAAAATATGGTACCGATGACTTCTTTGTAGAGCGCCGTCTCCAGGCCGACTCGATCCAAAACTTGATTCACCGAGCTTGACTTCTATGAGTGCTATATATGACCTTGATGCTCGGGCTCTTGAATCACCATGTGAATAGCTTCCAAATCATCTTGTTGAAGCTAATCACCAACTAATATCTTAATTAATGATCTGAAACTAAAATCACAAGATTATTAGTACATATAACTACATGAGTTAATCATCATCAAAATTAGAGTGGAAGTGGAAGGCCTCTGGGCCAACAATCTCCCCCTTTTTGATGATGACAAAAACTCATGGAGTTATATATGCATGGATTAAAGTTAAGCTTCAAAGAAGCTCCCCCCTAACTCATGCATAAACAAATAAACATAAATATGCAATGAATATGAAACATGAAACATGCATAGATATGCATTAACAATAAAAGGCTCTACATACCAATGAAATTTTCAAAACAAATAAACATGCTCTAGATACCAATTAAATAAAACAAATAAATTTTCAAACAAACTTCTAGATATCAATTGCAAAACAAAACTTATGATCTCTTTTACAAGCTCTTGATACCAAAAATAAAATAAACATGTTCTTTAAATAATGCTTTTGATACCAATTGAACTTAATAAAAATATAAAACATGCATACTAAATAAGATGCATATAAACTCAAATTCTTAAACATGCATACTAAATAAGATGCATATAAACTCAAATTCTTCTCCCCTTTTTGTCAATCATCAACAAAGGGGTTAAAGACAAAACAAAACTAATAAAAACATATTCTTCTCTTCTTTTTATTCAAAACAAAGAATCAATCAAGGGATGTTCTCCCCCTTCTTGTCTAAAATCAAATATGATACCAATTAAAAACTGTGTCAAGGAAGTGCATATTGATACCAATTAAAAGTGAGATTATACCAATTGAAAAACAAAAAACTTGATACCAATTGATAAGTAAACAAATATCATATCAATTGTAAATAAACAATCTTGATACTAATTGAAATTAAACATTACAAATTTTGAATTTCTAAACATAAATCTTAATACCAATTGAAATTATTATTCTCTATCATAAAGCAAGGGAGTGGAATACAAAATACCAATTGAAAGATGAAATACAAGATTTTCTCCATTTTATGAAATACCAACTAAAACTATGATAAGACTTGTATATGGATACCAATTGAAAACTAATCAATTGAAACAAAGTTGAAACTCAAGCTTATCATAATCAAAATTTGTGCTCTAAGATATAGAAATATAGTAAGCACAACTAAAACACATATGTATGAAAAGATTAGATACCAATTGAAATTGATTCTATTTGAAATGAAAGCATACATACATAAAAATATATATGAGTATACAAGAAATATCAATATTAATACCAATTGAAAGAATCTAATGATACCAATTGAAACAACAAAAATATCAAGTGTATATCTCATATTCCTATCCTCCCATTTCATGTTCAAGTTTTAAAATGATTTTCACTATAAAGCATACATGAGCATGATCGCCCATCCAACCGCCCTGGAAGGTAAGGATTTTCAAAAATAGGTTTGAAAATGTAGTATGTTTGAAAATCTCTACCATAGTGAAGAATACGAACTAGTTAAAAGAAAAAAAATTTTTAAACTAGTACGAAATCCTTCAAGTAAGGAATAAAACAAAATTATTTTTCATGAAACACATGTAAATCACATGATCACTAAACACTCAAAGTCCATAAACCCCATATCATACTCATGAAAACACAATCATGAGAAACATAATAAAGTGAGTGAACAAGTATAATGTGAAGCACACAATCATGAAAATAATCAATTAAGCTCAATTGAAATTCCTTAAAAAAGAAAACACGAGCACATGAAAAACTAAATTTTCATTACCAATTGAAATTACCTAAAAACATGAAAATCATCAAAACGATTTAAACTTCAAGGTATATGTATTTCATGTACAAACTAAAGTATACATACATATCCTTAAACATAATGAGTCCACAAAAGTATATGCATGAAGGCACGTGGCTCAAAGGATGTATATGTATAATCAATAGTTTAGACAAGATAGACACATACATGAAGTTAAAACACATGATCATAGAAACATATCCAAAATGAGGAATACAAGTTATAATGCATGAATCATCAAAACTAGACTATACTAGCACATCTAATGAGTACAAATAGGCATTCAAGCACAAACATAAGAAGATTTACTTGTGGCCCATTCTATGTACATGTATAAATCCTAGTTTTCATGAAAACTAACATATAAACATATATTCAACTCATGAAGCATAAAACGGGTCAAAAATCAACATGATAAATATAAACACGATCATTATGTAAATCCACATGCTATTAGAGCGATGATATACATAATAGCTAAACAATGGTGAGAACACAACAAATGGGTCCATCTAAACATGGGTGATCTCAAAAGCTATACATGCATGTCAAAGGTCTAATAAACATGGCATTCAACATACTAAACAAAACATGAGGCATCAAAAACAAAAATCATAAACATCCATATGATCATTATGTATATGCATGTGCATTAGATTTAGGGCATACATATTAGTTTAAACAAGGTGAGAACACTAAATATAGATCCATATAAAACATGGGTGTCTCAAGTAACTAAACATGTATAACACTAATCTAATCAACATGACATAAGCATAATGAACAATAAAACATGACATGCTAAAAATAGATGAACATGAAAAGCATGTAAATATAAATGGGACTTAGAAATAGATACCAAAACCGATGAAGGCACCTCTCAAGTTCTCCAAACCAAGATGGTCCTCCCACCAAACCTTCCTTGAAAGTGATGCATCCAAAAATGGTTCTCTTTAAGCTTGGAACGCATCCACCTCAAGGCACCAAAACTCTCACGTGATGCGAGAGCCCACACCTACATCAAAAATCAAAAGGGTGGTCTTTGGTACCCATTTTCTTTTGGGTCCACGGGGGTTAGTATCTTTTCTAACCCAAACAAAATTAGTTGCTAAATTTTCATCATGTAAGCGATCATAGCAAAATCTAGCAAGATGGCCTTTTCGACCACAATGTGTACACGTGTACACATGAGCATACATAGTGTGGAGTTTGTGACCGTGATAAGCATGTGTATGTCGTGGAGGGTGTGCATGCAAAGATGGAACTTGTTTCTTACAAACCAAGATTTTCAAGCGTGTATGATTCAAAGCACATTGGCTCAAAGTGGAGCCCAAACAATCTACACTTTTCTTCAAAACATTTATGTCATTTTCAATACTAGAAGATAAAGTGGAGCATGCAAAAGATGTGCTAGGTGAAGCTACACTAGCATGGCAAACATGTGAATCTATATCAATTTTTAAAGATTCATTTTTCTTTAAAACAAAATCCAATTCTTTTGTAATGAAATCAATTTTATTTTTCAAAACAAGGTTATCTTTTAAAACAAAATCTAATTTAGAAGATAAAACCTCATTGTTTTTCACAACATCATCACAATCATTTTGCTTTTCAAAATATCAATCTCTTTTAGGGCAAGGTCTAGTTGAGATCTTAGTGAGTCACGTTCACTAGTAATCTCTTCCTTTTCTTGCAAAACCAATTCAAAAGTTGAGCACAAATCCTTCATTTCTTCTTTTAATTCAAAATGTTTCTTTTTCAAAAGGTCATGTTTTTCCACAAAATTTTCAAGCTTAGAGGCAAGTTCTACATTTAAATTTTGAACTTCAAAACACCCATAGCAATATGAACTAGAGCTATCATCTAGTTGCGAATCCGATTGTACCTCAAGGGAGTCTTTCCCTTGGACCATGAGGCAATGCTCGTCGGACTTGTCTCTCCTAGATCTTCTCAACTGTTGATAATCCTTGGTAGCTCGGGAGAAGTCAATATGCTCCAAACTGCAAAAGCCGAATCATAATGATCAAACACATGTAAAAGATCTTCATTAAGAGATGCTCTAAGTGTCTTAAGTGCTAATGCATTTGCCTTTCTATGCTTGCTAGCATTTGGGTAGGATTCTTGAGTAGTGGCTTGATAAACTAGATGTCCTAGGCTTTTTAAATGACTACTCATCTTGGCCTTCCAAATATCATGTCTAGAAAAATCAAACATAGGAGGGCTATCCATGAGTGCAACTATATGTGTGCAAATAAAAATGCAAATGAAGATTAGCAAACCAAGATCTCACTCCTAGGTGGTTAAACCTAAATATCAGGAGCGTAGGCTCTGATACCAATTGAAATCACCTAGGGGGGTGAATAGGTGATAATGCTAATCTAGTGAACTAAATGCGAAATTTAAAAACTAATTGTAATTACACAAGATGCAAGCAACAAGTGATGCACATAACCAAGCCAAGCATATAAGTATGAATGATCAATGTGATATGATGCAAGGCACAAAAGTAAAGAGAGAGAGAGAGAGATAGAGTAAGAGTCAAGGGATCAAGCGCAAACAATAAGATATGTTTCGAGGTTCGAGCACCCAGCTTTACATCCCCGCCTTCACCCAGAAGGATTTTAACTCCACTAGCTTGTCCACAAAGGACTCCCACAAAGGGAACCTCCACCGAGGATTTGGGGCAATAACAATTACAAGGAGTACCCAACTCTTCCCTTTACAACCACAACCTCCTTCTAGAGGCAAAGCACCAAGCCAACAAACAATCACCTCACAACTTGAGGGATTAGCACAAAGCTTACACAAGAATCACCTCACAACTTGAGGGATACAACCCAAATGCACAACCTCCTCAACACAATGAGGGAAAGGCACAAAGCCAAGTAAAGATTGGGTTTACAACTTGGTGGTCTAACAAACAACCACAAACAATCTCTTTCCCACACAAGGATCCTATAGAATGAGATAGTAGATGTAGCTCAAGTATGGAGAAAACCAAAGGAATGAAAATTAAAATCTCAAAGAAAATCCTTGGGAAAAACTAGAAACCAAGATGAAGAAGTTGAATCAAAATCTTTTCCCAAAAACCCTTTCTTGATTTTCCAAACCCTAGCAAAAACACCAAATGGATTGTTCAATTAAAGCCCAAAAACTTCTTTTGATTACTGTAAAAACACTAGAGAAAGCTCAAGAAATTCGTCCAAAAATTCTTAGAGAAAACAGGCCATTAATGGGGTATTTATAGCCCCTAGAAAAATATAGCCGTTGGCAGCTGAAATTGTCAAAAATGAACTACCGGTCGACCGGTCGGTCGACCGGCCAACGGTCACATTTGACCGCTGGCAGCTACCGGTCGACCGCGCGGTCGACCGGACCCAGATACAGAGAGCAACGGCTCTCTGTCCGGTCGACCGAGCGGTCGACCAGGTGCAACCCGAGAGCAACCTGCTCTCAGTTGGTCGACCGTGCGGTCGACCGGCTAAAGGTTAAGCCAGCGTCACGTATCCGTGCACGTCGGTCGACCGCTACGGTCGACCGGCTACTTGGTACGGTCGACCGTCCAGTCGACCGACCTAGCCTGGCAGCAGCAGTTCAGGTCAGAAAAACATGAAATTTTTAATCCTAAAAATTCCCATAAAAATCTCTAAAATTACACAAAAATAGTTTTATCATTTTACATTGAAGTATAAACTTGTGTTAAACATTTCAACACAAATTTCAAACATTATGAACCATTTTTGTGTTTTACAAATTTGCCAAAAACCAAAAACCGTATTTTCTAAAACTTGGATTTTTGAATAGAAAATACGTTTTGTCCAAAACTCATCTAAATACAAAAACATGATATTTAAACACTTTGAAGCATGTTGCATATGGATATAATCCAATATACAAGAAACATATATATATATATATATATATATATATATATATATATATATATATATATATATATATATATATATATATATATATATATATATATATTCATGTTTTTGACTTTAATTCCAAAAATATGTTTTGTTAGAAATACCAAAACATAAAACACATGAAATAGACAATCAAACTAAGTTTATTTAAATAGTTGAAGCATGCATGTATATAGAACAAATCTAATATACATTAAACCATGTAAACTTGTTTTGATATAATATCTATTCATGCAAACCAAGATCGGTTAAACCAAAACGGAAAAACCGAAAACCAATATCCAAAACATAAAACGTGTGTGTTGTGAACTTGAGCATATCATACTATTCTAATCTTTACAATTTGGATCTAAACACAAAACTAAACTATGGTACCGATGACTTCTTGTAGAGCGCCGTCTCCAAGCCGACTCGATCCAAAACTTGATTCACCGAGCTTGATTTCTATGAGTGCTATATATGACCTTGATGCTCGGGCTCTTGAATCACCATGTGAATAGCTTCCAAATCATCTTGTTGAAGCTAATCACCAACTAATATCTTGATTAATGATCTGAAACTAAAATCACAAGATTATTAGTACATATAACTATATGAGTTAATCATCATCAAAACTAGAGTGGAAGTGGAAGGCCTCTGGGCCAACAATACTTGTCTTTTGTAAATGTCAACAAGCATCGAGACCTGTCTTTTGTAAATGTCAACAGGCTCAAGGTTGAGACTAGTTTTTTGTAAATGTCAACAAGCTCGAAGTTGAGACTTGGCTATCTGCCAGTTCAGAGGTCGCGATGACATAACTGGTTGAGAAACCACCAAGCTGGAAGTTGGTGATACTTGTCTTTTGTAAATGTCAACAAGCATCGAGACCTGTCTTTTGTAAATGTCAACAGGCTCAAGGTTGAGACTTGTCTTTTGTAAATGTCAACAAGCTCGAAGTTGAGACTTGGCTATCTGCCAGTTCAGAGGTCGCAATGACATAACTGGTTGAGAAACCACCAAGCTCGAAGTTGGTGATACTTGTCTTTTGTAAATGTCAACAAGCATTGAGACCTGTCTTTGTAAATGTCAACAGGCTCAAGGTTGAGACTTGTCTTTTGTAAATGTCAACAAGCTCGAAGTTGAGACTTGGCTATCTGCCAGTTCAGAGGTCGCGATGACATAACTGGTTGAGAAACCACCAAGCTCGAAGTTGGTGATACTTGTCTTTTGTAAATGTCAACAAGCATCGAGACCTGTCTTTTGTAAATGTCAACAGGCTCAAGGTTGAGACTTGTCTTTTGTAATGTCAACAAGCTCGAAGTTGAGACTTGGCTATCTCGCGATGACATAACTGGTTGAGAAACCACCAAGCTCGAAGTTGGTGATACTTGTCTTTTGTAAATGTCAACAAGCATCGAGACCTGTCTTTTGTAAATGTCAACAGGCTCAAGGTTGAGACTTGTCTTTTGTAAATGTCAACAAGCTCGAAGTTGTAATGGAATTTGGGAGAAGGTCTCGTTTTCACGGGGAGAAACGAGGAAATTACTGTCATAGGTTTAATGTTAACGTGACAGCGAAACATATATATATATATATATATGTGATCTTACCATTCTATGGATGAGAATTGGTAAGTGACTTTGGAGAGGGAATCAAATGGGAACATGTCCCTTGGGATTTTTAGCAAATCCCCAGCTGTCAACGGGATTGATATGCCTTTACCAACTACCGTTTGAGTCGGGCTAGCCATGCTATTCCCCTCAGCATGATGAGTTGTCGAGGACTTATGTTGGGCTTAAAGGCCAACATTTCCTCTATCCTTAACCGTTAAAGGTGTTGGATCATTTGGTTAGCTTATGTGTAACCTTGATTCTCCTTTGGGACAACCAGTGTATGATCAAGTCCTACTGGTTCACGGTTGTATGATCTCGTTTGGAGGAAGAGAGAGGCTCTCTTTGCATGTTCTTTGGATATAAAGGTCTTGATCAGAGGTGTAATATTAACTTGATCATGTGAAGGATCCTTAATCAAGGATAATACTTCTTTAAGAACTTGCCATTGATCGGCATCATGAGTAAATCACTATCTGAAATCATAAGGCGGTATGCTCCGTTTGAATAGACTGTTTCTATTACAAACGACCCTTCCCATTTAGGCTGAAATTTGCCTTTGGTCTTGTGCGTCATAATCATCGGTCGTCTGACGGCTAAAACCAAATCTCCCTTCTGGAAGATTCTCTGTTTGACCTTCTTATTGAAGGCTTTTGAGATTCGAGTTTGATACAGCTCGATGTGTTGCTGAGCTTGTAGTCGCTTCTCATCTAGGGCTTCGAGCTCTTGAAGACGCAACCGATCATTGTCTTCTGATGTGATTTTAGTCGATAAAGCGACTCGCAACGATGGTATTTGGATTTCCAACGGGATGACTGCTTCGCACCCGTACATCAGAGAAAAAGGCGTATTGCCTGTCGGGGTCCGAACCATAGTTCGGTAGGCCCAAAGACATTCACCAAGCTTTTCGTCCCAATCTCGATTATTCGAGGAGACGAACTTCTTGAGTAACTTGATGATTGTTTTGTTGAATGCTTCTGCCAAGCCATTAGCGGCGGGATTATAGGCAGTCGAAGCCACATTCTGAATTCGATATTTATCACAGAACCGATAGAATACCTGGCTTATGAATTGGGGACCGTTATCATGGATGATCCGCCTAGGGACACCAAATCGATGGATGACATGGTGTTTGATGAAATTAACCACATTAGAGGTTTTGACTTCAACCAGTGGTATAGCTTCCGCCCATTTTGAAAAGTAATCGGTTATTGCCAGGATAAACCAGTGACCTCTTGTCGAAGAGGGGCTGATTGGCCCTACGACATCGATTCCTATGCTTCAAATGGCCATGAAGCAACAGTTGGGTGGAGCAACTCTGAGGGCTGGTGTATGAAGTCCGCATGAATCTGGCATGCTTTACACCTTCGTGCATATTGGATGGCATCGACTATCATGGTTGGCCAATAATATCCAAGCCTATGCAATCTGTCTTTAAGTTTTGGACCTGGCTGGTGGGCTCCACATATGCCGTCGTGTGCTTCTTTAAGCACTTCCTGTGCCTCTGAATTAGAAAGGCAACGAAGGAGGACACCGTCATATGAACGACGGTAAAGTGTCTTCAAAGTTGGATCATAGTAGAAACGGAGAGACCTTCGTCTGATAGATGCCGCCTCTTTAGGATCGTGTGGCAGCAGACCATGTAAGGCATAGTCGATGAGAGAAAATTACCAATCTCTCGGCTCAAGATCCGTCGAGACATTATAGGCTTCTCGGGTTCTTAACATATGCTTAGAGCATACAAGGTGTCGAGTTGCCACTGTGAGGTGATACTCGGTGTCGACTGGCAAGGCTAGTGTTGTCGCTAATGCAGCAAGAGCATCCGCCTTGGTATTCTGAGATCGAGACACGTGCCCGATGTAGAAACCATCAAACAG
This sequence comes from Agave tequilana, assembly GCA_038442645.1. NCBI lineage: Eukaryota > Viridiplantae > Streptophyta > Magnoliopsida > Asparagales > Asparagaceae > Agave > Agave tequilana. The sequence continues at coordinate 46,125 of JAVJIF010026996.1, read as the reverse complement.
ATTAGCCAATTCGATGGCTATATGGTAATAAGGCACCACGTTTTCGTGGCGGACTTTATATTCGCCTTTGACCTGATTGATAGTCAGTTTTGAATTGCCATAAGCTTCGAGGTAGCGTACCCCCATTCCGTGGGCGAGTTGAAGGCCAATGAGCAGAGCATTATATTCCGCTACATTGTTGGAGCATGATTCCGTCAGAGAGAATGCTCTAGAAAGGACGTGATTTTGTGGAGAGACAAACACAACCCCCACGCCGGCAATGATCCTGCCCTTAGGACCTATTCGTGATGCTCCATCGAAGAACATCTACCAACATATCCTCTGCTGTGAAGGTAATAGCGGGGACCTTTGATTGTGCATGATGGCATTCAGGACACGGAGACTGAACGTCATCTTTAGGGGTCCCTGGCATATATGTCAGGAATGATTCTGAATTAGCCAGCGCATCCCTGAGTGCTTCTCTTGTCTCTTTTGAGAGACGAAGGAGCTCGTGTATTGTAATACGAGCCGGGATATTGGCCAGCTGGGCCAATATGTCAAAACGAAAGGGCGTGTCAAGCCCTGGGCCTGAAGGTTTCTTCAGGACATGGTCGAACCGGATTTCCTTTGGCTTCTCTTTTCCCTTGGTTGGAACTGAAGCGGATGCTGGTATTTGTACTGACGTTGTTTGCTGTTGTATCTCGTCAGTAGTCTTCTCATACTGCTTTAAATATGATTTTCCAGATCGAGTACCCGTCGGTTGAGGTACATAGGCCTGCATTGTGCAAGCATGCTTTTCTCCTTCGGAATCACTGAGGGAAGCTAACGTAAGATTGTCATCGTCTGGGAGGATGGAGATGACATTGCAAGATTTGCCCTTCGTCTTGGACCTCTTTGAATCCCACTGTACGTCTTGGACAAGGTTTGGGTGTATCCACATGACTTCCCCTGTCTCCAATGTTAAGGGAACAAGACCCTTATTATCTTGAGTTTTAGCTGGAGGATGCTTGACTTTCAACCGTGGCGCAGGGACTGGATAAGTCCCGTCAGGAACTGTGACCTTTGGGGTTTTGCCGAACTCGAGGGTCACCATGTTAGCATTGACTTTCTTCTGCTCTAACTTTAGTGTCAGGACTCCAGCGTCAATCAAGGCTTGAATTCTGTCCCTGAGGACATAGCACTTGTCGGTAGGATGGTGAATCATCCTATGGTAGAGACAGTATTTGGGGTCATTCGTGCGTCCTATTTCATTGGGACGTCGAGCTTCTGGTAGCTTCATTTTATTCCCTTTGTAGAGTAAATGGAATATTGTGACCACCTGATCGTCTCTGAAGGAGTACTGTTTTGGAGGGAACTTAGACTCCTGATTATTGAAGCCGCTCTTCTTGGCCTTCGACTGCACGTCCCCGGACAATTCTATGGACATAGTCTCTTTCCCTTTGGCTTGAGAAGACTGCGGTACGTCGCTACGTCCTTTATTGTTCATACCCCATTTGCCTTTAGGGGTAGATGGTTCGAACTTTTTAGCCGACTTTTCGGTTATCTCAGCTTGTTCGACCAATTCTTTCCAGGTATGGGCTTTAACAGCCCCCATGCGAATCTCTACTTGGTCTAAGAAGTTGTGCCTGTATGTCTGTAAGAGCATGGGTAATGGCATCCCTGCTGGGCACATCAAAGACAAGTTTCTGAATCGCTCAATATAGTCACGGATAGATTCGCCCTTCTTCTGCACGGTGGAGAGGAGCTTGTCCATGGTTACCTCGGTATCGTCCTCATAGAAACGAGAAAGGAATCGGGTTTCCAGGTCGATCCAAGAATTGATAGAGCCCGGAGAAGACTTCGGAACCAGTCGAATGCTACCCCCTTTAAGGTGCCAATGAACAGCCTAGCCATGATGGCGTCATTGCCTATAACATTAACGGTCTGAGATTGAAAATAGTAGATGTGCTGATTTGGCGAGCTCTTTCCATCATAGTTATGCAATGTTGGTGGTTTGAACTTCGGTGGGTAAGGCATTGAGTCCCACTCCAACGGGTAAGGACGGACTGTCCCTACTTTCTTTAACTCATCCCTCTGAGCTAGAGATGCGATTTGAGCTTGAAGGCCCTTAAGGACTTCAGCGTCTAAAGAAGAACCCTCCTTAGACCTTTCCGTCTTCGGCTGGTCATTGCTAAGATGTTCTTCCTCGTTATGGTTACTCCCGGTATCATTGTTATTCCGGTTATTAAGGAGTTGGGCGAGCATCTGTTGAATGTTGTCTAGAGCCTCTTGCTGAGTCTTGGAAGTTTGCTCCTGAGCTTCCAAACGTCGACGAAGGTCGTCGTTAGCATTATCAGCCATGTTTACTGATGCTCTGTCTGTTCGCACCGAGCTGACTGTCGCCGAAGAAGCATACCCGCTGTCTTTATCTTCTTCATCAGATGACTGGACTGATCTTCTCCTTGGTTCTGGCGAGGCTACTGCCGTCGAGGAAGAAGGCTGTTCATAACTGTAGGGTATCGCCACCCTAGATTTGGTGTTTCAGAAAATACCCTCTTCATGCACCAAGACTTCGCCTAAGCCTGGGTTGTAATCTGGATCTGGGGAGCTGTAGGGAGTGTCGTCGGACGCTTGTATTCCCCTGCGTAGCTCTCGTCCTCTTCCGGTCATGTTGACGGATGCAGAGGGTAGATCTTGCGAGACGCTCCTTTTATGATGTTTCACCGGGGCCTGTACCGATAGTCGATCAAAAACTGATCGTCGGCCTGGAGGAGTGGCGGGGATTGGTCCCAGCCAGCAATGGACTGAGTGGACTGTCACCAACTGGCATCCCACTTATTGACAGCAGGAGGAAGAAGTTTGGAAAGATTCCGATTTTCGTTTATTTGTCAAGAATCCTCGCAAATCAGACCCGTTTGGGCCTCAACAATCGAGCGCAGAGGCTCTTTTAGATCGTACATAGGACAATGTTCTGCTCCTTTTATCCCCGCCGAAGGGATTAGCACTGAATAGTGCTTCGGTTCTAGCTTCACGGCCATGAACCCTACGCGTGCGCTGTGGTACAGTAGTTTTGCTTATGAGAACGAGGCCGGCGCAAGGCGTTGCCGCTCTTGAATTGGGCGACGGTATGATTGCCGTCGTGACTTCGCGGCTGGCGGCATTGTTGGAGCAGACAGGCATCTTGCCTTTTTCTTCGCGAGAGAGGCGCGGTTTTGGCGTAGCTACGCCTGAGGCTTTGGCCAGAGACTTCTGTGTAGGCCTCCACATCCGCTTTGACAAGGGAGACTTAGGTTCGCAAGGAACCTGACTAGCCACACGCGAGGCTGAGGGGTGTTGGCAGAATTCTGCTTCTGGTTTCTGTTCTGAAACCTTGGTCATGGAGACCTTTCTATGCTTCCGTGCATGAAGCATTAGACCACCCCAGAGAGGACTTCTTCAAATTTTCCTTGGTCGAAGTGAAGGACAAGGTTCTCGAAAGTGAAGGACTTGGACTGTGGGCGTGCTTCCTTGTTGCGCCAGAGAACTGTAGTAGGCTCGCAGAGAGCCTTATCTGTCTCCGCAGAGACTTGCATTGAAGATTTAGCCAGAGAGACTCTGGCTGCACCGGCTTTCCCGATTTCAGAGATAGACCTGAAGGTCTGTTCGTCGCATTGCGACACTTGATTCTCAGCAGCGGAGAAATCGTTCCCCAACGGAGTCGCCATCTTATTTTCCATTGATTTGCAAAGGGGAAAACTTATAAAAAAAAAGAAGTTGAGGAGCTAAATTACAAGTAATACAAAAGATTACAAGTAGATCACCTCAGAGATTCTGGAGAAGTGTGCCGATAGGAGTCTGGTCAGCGCGCGACCACTTTGTCCCTTTGACGATGCGAGCGATGAGATTCCCTTCTCGCCTGGTTCGGGGAATCAGAGAACAGAAGGTTGGTAGAACCCTCTTGTTACTTCTCAAAACCGCCTTCACTTAGGAATTCCTTCTCGCTTGATTCCAGAGATTCCTTGAGAAGAAGGTATTAGGGTATCAGCACCCTGATTAGAGAAGTGATTCTCTAAAAGTCTCTAAATTCAAGAGAATAGATCTCTGTTTGTGCACGGTGCGTCCTCTCGAGAAGTCTACCGTCTCTCTGGAGCGTATGCCTGTGCGTCGTCTGTCCTCCTTGTGCTCCTGGTGGGCTATTTATAAGGAGAGTAAGGGTATAATTGTCCCTTGAAAGTATAGAAATAGATTGAATCAAATCTGTTTAAATCTGAAAAGTAGCCTTACTGCGAGGTTAGGATCAGCTTCTGCGAAGCTAGAAATGGCAGGTCGGTTGATCCTCCTGATCCGTTTTGATTCTTTCCATATAATTGAAAGATCCCTCCTGATCCTCTTACTCGTTTTAGAAGAGTCAAGAGATTGTGGCAATCAACTGCCAAATTTGATCTCAGATTTGATCTTGATTGGATTTGATCTTGATCCCGATTAGATCTGATCTCATCTAGAGATTTGATTGGTCAAAGGTTGACCATAGCAGACCAGCAGCGGCGCTGCTTGCTTTGAACTCACAGCGGAGTTGGAGGCAATATCTGGTGAAGTCAGAAGAAAGCTCTTCGGCAGAGCTAGATGTCGTCTGTGGCGAAGCTACCGCATACCCTTTCTGCGCAGTTACGTGTGGCTTCAGGCGGAGCTAACTCTCTCTGCGGAGTTGCGCTTCAACAGTTCAGGTGAAGCTATAAGTTAGCTTCCTGGCAGAGCTTTGAATGGCTTCAAGGCGAAGTTGGCTGATCTTAGCCTCTCAGGCGAAGCTATCCCTTTGGGCTCATGTGATGCTAAGTGCTAGCATCTTAGACCTGCTGAGGTCTGTTCAGAGACAATCCGGGCTCACTATCTGCTTGACTGGATCAGTGGAGTCCAAGTTACTTCCTTGTCCCTCGGAGATGGGTGAAAACTGGTCGTCAGCTTGTCTGTCACTCGTCTTTTGTAAATGTCAACAAGTTTAGACATTGTTCAGGCCAGTAAGAATCTTGTCTTTTTTAAGTGTCAACAATCTTTTCCAGTCTCACCGATTCAAAATGAGCAACCATCAATACTGGACTTGAGTATGGAACCCTTGCGTGAGGCCGAGCAGCAATCGCAAAATCCGATGGACTCACAATTTCACCACAATTTTCAAAATCAACTTCCATACTCACCTTTTCAAGAAGAACCAATTGCATTGAGTATGGATGACTTGATTCAAACTCAAAATTCTGTTACCCGGCCTAGCTGTAGGTTAGACTCTATAATGAGTGATTTGATCAATGAGAGCAAGGAAAGTCTTCCTTGTCAACCTTTGACCAATGCTTATATCCCTAACTCTAGCGATTGGACCCAAGGGTCATGCTATTTTAGAAACCAAGATTCAATTTCAGCAAGCCCATTGAAACTTACCAAACTCCAAGGTTTAAAAATCATATTGACATTTTGGCAAGTTATCCTTTTTCTGAAATTGAACTTGAGCTTGAAAGTGATCCTGAACCTCAAGTTGGTAATTCCATTTCACTTTTTGATTCAATAATGACTCCAATATATTTACAAGATTTTTTCTCTATTCCAAAGTCAACATTGAATCCTGTACCAGTACACCATGAAATTGAACCGCCAATATCTTATGATCGTACTTCATTGATGGAGAAAGTGTGTGAACATCAATTCTTTAGTTTGGACCCTATTTTTGAACCAATTTCGAGTCCCCCTTTTGAATCTCGACTTGATCTGAATCAAATCTTTGAGTCAGTATCGGTTTTTATTCCTGTTCCATTTGATTCCAAATCAATCATCTCCCAAAATCAGACTTCATTGTTGGACAAGAATGTTGAAGAAAATGACTCAATAATTATTTTTGAAAATTGAAAATTAGATGGGGATAAATTTTAAATAAGACCATTCACTCAATCATTCTTTTACTGGGTCATCTTAGAGAGGTCACTGGTAGGTTTCTACAAGATCCATAATTTCTTGATTAGGTAGCAACGCTTGGCCCAGTCAGACCACTGCCGGAGCCACCACCATGAGGTAATTTTTCTTCCCTCTCCATTTGTTTCATGTATATACACATTCATGATGCATTGAGGACAATGCATGAGATAAGTGTGGGGGGGAGGGTTTACTAACATAGTTAGTTTTACATTTTCTTTCTTTTACACTTCTTTTTAATTTTTTTTAAAATTTTTTCTTTTGTATAAAAACTCTTTTCTTTTCTTTTTATAAAACTTTTTAAAATAAGAGAAATAGTTTTGATTTATTATTAAGAAAATTAAGATTATCTTAGGAATTAGGAAGACCTAAAATTTTGAAATTTTAAACCAAGTCAAAATAATAGATTTTGTTTAAATTTTAGGATAAGAAAGTAAGATTAGAAAGATAATTTGATCTTAAATTTTTTGCCTTAAATTTATGCACTTCACACTTGCATAATTTTTTGAGATTGAAACAAAGACTGAAAATGCCATAATATATATATGTGTGTGTGTGTATATATATAAATGAAATGATAATAATAAAAATCACTTATTAAAGTTGGGTAATTATGCCTCAGGAAGCATGATTATTCATACCTAAAACGGTGGACAAAAATAAAATAACCCCCTTTAGTTTTGTGACCTTGTTTACTCGAGTCCTTAAGTCCGAGGGATGTTTTCTCATCTGGTACCCTAAAACTATCTGGTTTGGGAGTCACGGCTAAAGGCTCACTATCTGGGTAAGTTAGAAAACCTAAGATAACTAAGGAAAGAAAAAAGGAAGAAAGAAAAAATATTAAATAAATGGCATGAAAGTTAGAGTCGATATCCCAAAAATCTTCACTGTTCATAAAGTACATATTTTTCTAAGAGTTTTATGAAAGATCAAAGAATCAATTTAATTTTAAATTCTTACATTTAATTTATAATAAGATTTTGCATTTCAGCTTAGTTTAAAGAAGAATAATTGCTGGTTAACTTCTGACCTTGGATCACTTATATTGTCGCAAAAATACTTCAACACTTTTCTCTATTTCAAAATGTGTTTTCAAAAATACTGATATTTGATTTCTTTTGTTATGAATTTTGTGGGTGTAGTTCACTGAAAACCCTCAGGAGATAAAACTCCTCCTCTAGGGGCTCACTATCTGGGTAAGTTAGAAAACCTAAGATAACTAAGGAAAGAAAAAAGGAAGAAAGAAAAAATATTAAATAAATGGCATGAAAGTTAGAGTCGATATCCCAAAAATCTTCACTGTTCATAAAGTACATATTTTTCTAAGAGTTTTATGAAAGATCAAAGAATCAATTTAATTTTAAATTCTTACATTTAATTTATAATAAGATTTTGCATTTCAGCTTAGTTTAAAGAAGAATAATTGCTGGTTAACTTCTGACCTTGGATCACTTATATTGTCGCAAAAATACTTCAACACTTTTCTCTATTTCAAAATGTGTTTTCAAAAATACTGATATTTGATTTCTTTTGTTATGAATTTTGTGGGTGTAGTTCACTGAAACCCTCAGGAGATAAAACTCCTCCTCTAGGGAAAACCTAGAGGTTTAACGGCTTATTGCACATGCTCAGTGCAATCGCGTCACCTGCGAAAGTGGTGTAATAATTTTATTAGTTTTTGTTTTGCTCACGACCAGCAAAAGATAAGTGTGGGGGTGTGATTAGTCTCTAAAATTGTATATTTTATACCACATCTTCATATTTATTTAACATTAAATTTTGCTAATAATACCTCTCTTATGTGTTTCTAGGTCCATGGCATGAAATAAAGAAAAAGACCCAAAATCACCATTTAATTGGTGATTAAAAGCCTACAAATATAGCTATTGACTTTGGAGAGTTGTTTCATCAAAACTAGGGGCCCAAAACTAGAAACCGGGACATCCAATTGACAGGGGACCGACGCGACAGCGCGCAGCAGGCGGCGCTGCACGCGCCGCACCAGTACAGCCACGAAAACGCGGCTACAGTCGCGGAAAACTGCGTTTCCACGGCCGTACTAGTGTGGCCGCGCCAGCGCTTTGGGCCAGAGGTTGTCCCCTTGGCTCCCTTTCCCCAGGTGCCTATAAATACCCCTTTGGGGTCCTTCAGAGAAAAATACAGAGAGTAGTGTAGTTTTCTTTCTATGTCGTAGTTTAGGGTAGTTTATGTTAGTTCTTCTTCTTCCTCTTTGTATTTTTCATTTCTTTTAGATCTTGTAATAGGAGAGAGAGTGGTACATGGTTGGAAAGTAAGAGTGCTTGTAATAGAAGGTGACAAGTTATGAAAGATTCTCTCTTTACCTCTCTTTGTTTTCTTCTCTCTAACTCCTTTACATGTTTAGGTAATGTTTCTCTCATGGCAACTAACTACTAACCACTAACTTGCTAACTTCTTACTTGATAATCCATATGAATTTAATCGCTTCTACTTGGCCTTACTTTTGCAAGAGCCATTGATGGCTCAAGATGATGGATCTCACATTCTAACATCCTAACTCTCTAACAAGCTAACATTACTTTACTCCATGCCTTCTCTTGTTTAGTTTTGATGGTTTAAGTGTTGCTTGTACTTGTTATGTTGAGTTTTGATGTGAAAGTTATCGCATGGGTTATGCTTTGAAACGCTCTTGAACCAAGGACTAGTGATAACCAAGGATACATGTGAGGCAAACTATCACTAAGAATAGTGGAGTTATTAGTAGTTAGTAGCCATGAGTGTTCTTTCTTTGTTTACTTTGTTTTAGAAATACAAACAAAAACCACAAATATATTCTTTTTTATGTTTCCCACTTCTTTGTATTTCACCGTACTTCTTTTTTCATTCTTTATTTTCTTTTATTTTCATTCTTTCAAATATTGAAGAACTTTTAATACACACGTGAACATTCCGGTAAAACTTCCGTCCTTGTGGATTCGACCTGTTTAGCCTCTATGCTATACCAGAAGTATCGAGGAAGCCAAAGCACGCACACTTTAAATCTTGATTTCAAAACATACACTTTTTATGCGTGATTTTCCCCCGATCAATCTACACACTTCTGTAAAAAGAATAATCATAATCCATATATTTCTTTTGTGAAAAGAAATACTGATACTATTTTGAAAAGAATTAGAAACAAATATATATGGATTCCTGAAAATCTAAATAATGTGGAGAAAAATGCTTATATTAGATCATATATACAACATGTATGTAATTCTTGTAATTATATTTATAATAACAAATAGAAACCAAATTCAAATTGGATTTGGGTTCCTAAAGGCTAATCTTTTTCGGATCCTATCATGATGGGTACCATACAAAATGTTTTATCTTATAGGTACCTTATAAAGAAAAGTAAATACTTGATAGTAGTTGCTCCGAACACATGATCGATCACATTCAACTACTATCTTTCGTTCAAATCAAAAAGGGAGGTACAGTAATATTTTGAGACAATAACAAAGGAAAGGTTATTAGTATTGGCATGGTTGGTAACATTTTGAAACCCCTTATTGAAAATGTTCTTTTGGTAAAAGGTTTAAAACACAATCTATTAAGTATTAGTCAGTTATGTGATAAGGGTTATAAAATTATTTTTGAAGAAGATGCATGTCTTATATATGATACCAATATGAAAGATATTCTGTTTAAAGGTTCTCGTAACAATAACATTTATGAGTTATCAATAATTTGTATATCATGAAATGATAACTTATGTTTACTTGCTTCCAATAATGACTATTTTTATGGCATAAAAAATTTGGTCATTTAAATATGAAAATAATTTCTAAGATTTCTAAATTTAATTTAGTTAAAGGCCTTCCAAAAATAACTTTTAAAAAGGATTATTTTTGTGATTCTTGTCAATTAGGAAAACAAGTTAAATCATCTTTTAAATCTAAAGATTTAGTTTCTACTAATAGACCTTTAGAACTGTTGCATTTGGATTTATTTGGTCCTACTCGTGTTGCTTCTTTAAACAAAAAGGTATGCTTTTGTTATTGTTGATGATTATTCATGTTTTTGATGGGTAATTTTTTTAAAGAATAAAAATGATGTTTTTAATGAGTTTTCAAGTTTTTGTAAAAGAATTCAAAATCAAAAGTCTCTAAACATAGCCAATATTCGAAGTGATCATGGAGGATAATTTGAAAATGAATATTTACAAATTTTTGTGATAAGTATGGTATTACACATAACTTTGCATTTCCTAGAGCAACTCCTCAAAATGGTGTTGTGGAGAGAAAGAATAGGACTTTGCAAGAATGTGCTAGAACTATACTTATGGACAGTCATTTACCAAAATATTTTTGGGCTGAAGTTGTTACTACTGCATGTTACGTTTTTAATCGTGTGCTTATTCGACCTATTTTAAACAAAGCATATAGAATCTATAATAAGAAAATATTTACTATTGAAAAATCATTGCATGTTAAATTTGATGAATCTTTGACTACGCCTATTTCTAATACTTCTTCACATGATGATGATGATATCATAGATACTCCTATTGATAATGCTATTATATCTTTTGATGATACTAACATTTCTAATGTTGATGGGACTCCTACTGAGTTACCTAAAGCATATGTTGAAGTAAGGAATCATCCACATGATTTAGTTATTGGAGATATAACTCAAGACGTTCAGACTAAATTCAAGTTGAACTACATGACACAAATTGCTTTCATATTACTCATTGAACCGAAGAATATCAAAGAAGCATGTGCAGATGATCTTTGGACTATTGCAATGCAAGAAGAGTTGAATCAATTTGTCAGAAATGATGTTTAGGATCTTGTACAACGTCCTACTGATCATCTAGTCATCGGTACCAGATGGGTATTTAAGAACAAATTTGATGAATCAGGTCAAGTTATTAAGAACAAATTAAGGTTAGCTGCACAAGGATACAATCAAGAAGAATGTATTGATTTTGATGAAACTTATGTACTAGTAGTTAGACTTGAATCCATTCGTATTTTATTTGCTTTTGCTTGTTTTATGAATTTCAAACTTTATCAAATGGATGTTAAAAGTGTTTTTTTAAAATGGTTTTATTAAAGAAACTGTTTATGTTGAACAACCTGTAGGTTTTGCACATGAAAAATTTTCAAACCATATTTTTAAACTTAAGAAAACTTTTTATGATTTAAAACAAGCACCACGTACTTAGTATGATAGATTAAAAAGTTTTCTTTTTTGAGAAGAGCAGATACAACACTTTTTATTAAACATGTTAATAAAAATATCTTAATTATACAAACATATTTTGATGATAATTTATTTGGATCTACTAATGATAATCTTTGTCAAGAATTTTCTAAGACCGTGCAGAGTGAATTCGAGATGAGCCATATAAGTGAACTTACTTTCTCGGTCTGCAAATAAATCAAATGAATGATGGAATCTTCATTTTCCAGTGCAAGTATACAAATGAACTTCTTAAAAGATTTGGTATGAAAAATTCTGGTCGTAAAAACACTCCATGTGTACGACTACTGTAGGCTGTCTAAAAATCACTAAAAGACAAGTCATCAAAAAGAAGAGTCCAAACTCTAGACGTAGGGCTAATCACAGCCATGTTTGCAGAGGGAAAAAATCTTCGCCGTAAAGTTTCCTTGAATCAACTGAAAGTTTACAACGGATTAATACTCCGATTACAAGGGAGGGAGGATGTTGAGTCTTGAATCCTCCCTTTGTTTAGTGCTGGGTTCTTCAAGTGGCGGTGGAGAGTGAATCTTATTCTCCGTTGACCGGATGACCGTCAGGATCGTCAGGGATCTTCTCTTTGGCTGGTAGAAGGAGTAACACAGCTCTGTCTACCAAAACTCTCAAAGAGGAGGTAGGCAAAGGGCAACTTGTTCGCAGCAAGCTTGCTGAAGAGTTTAGCTCTCTCCTGCTTCTCTCTCTGTGTATGTTCCTCTTCTCTCGTCTCTGGATGTCGTCTCGTCTGTCTGTCCCTCTCCTCATAGCGACGGGGCTATTTATAGAGGTTCCAGGGGTGATCGTGCCCCCTAAAAATGCTCCACAATGGGGGGCTGACCTCCCCGCTATGTGGGCGGCGATTGCCCCATAACCAGGGCGGTTATAACCGAGACGTGGGCCTTGGACCCTCGCGCCTTGGGGTTGAGACGCGGGTGTTGAGCCCACGCGCCTTGAGGTTGAGACGCGGGTGTTGAGCCCACGCGCCTTGAGATTGAGACGCGGGTGTTGAGCCCACGCGCCTTGAGGCTGAGACGCGGGTGTCGAGCCCACGCGCCTTGAGGTTGAGACGCGGGTGTCGAGCCCACGCGCCTTGAGGTTGAGACGCGGGTGTCGAGCCCACGCGCCTTGAGGTTGAGACGCGGGTGTCGAGCCCACGCGCCTTGATGTTGAGACACGGCTGGCCATCATCAGTCCTGCGTCCAGAACTTGAAACTCTGCCTCTTTTAATAGCTTGTCTTCTAATGATTTTTAGACAGCCTACAGAACCCCCTCCAAAGTTTTCGACATTCCGCAGTTAACTGGGACGGATTTCGAAATACTTTGGACTCTAACTGAATTCACCTCTATGACTGGACTGTTAATGCTCCGGGTTTGATCTTATCTGGAGTTGGTCTTCGTGAGTGTACTGTTGAACTCTTTGAGGCCACCAGAGTTGATCGTGTTGAGTGTCTAGATACACAGTCTAAACCTCCCCGATTGCTTTTAGTCTGTCATGGACGCGCTTTAAGCCAGGAGTGGACGATCGTCTGCTTGTGCCAGTGTACTGTTGAAACTGATTTGCAGAAGTAAGGACTGAGCGCCAGTTCTTTTTGAAGAGCAGAGATAGTACTGCTTTAAAGACGCGATGCTAGGCCAGATTGGAAGGACGCGAACTTTGGAGAGACGCATCCTTTAGAGTAAGGACGCGAACTTCTGGACGCGACTATGGCTGTGCTGACGGGGCACGTCCATCGAAGAGGCGCGCCTGTTGGGTGCGAATCCGTGCCATGTCATGAGTGCACCGCCACTTGTTCTGGGGAACCGACGGGATATCACCTTTTGGCGCGCGAACTTCCCGGTTCATTAAATGATCTGTCCACGCGTTGGTCCCTCATTGGACTCAGGCGTTAATGCCTTTTAATGCAAAACCGGCGCTGGCGGTTTGAGACCAGCATCTGCGACGCTTCCCGAAGCAACGTTCCACGCGTCAGACTCCTATTGGACTTTGACGGTCGTGCGGTCATTAAGGCCGACGGTTTTGATTAATGAACCATTAATGACAGTTATCAGGGGCTGCCTATAAATAGGGGTTCCTTCTCTCCCTTTAACAGTCCATACTGTGTTCTTTTTGAGAGCGAGTGCTCTGAGAGTTTCTGTCTTCTCCCTTCGAGGACTTCACCAGGGGTTGACCTCCATGGATGAAGATGACCCAGAGCTTTCATGCTTCTGTTTGGTCTCTTCAGAAGATTACCACTGTCAAGTGATTTCAATAACAGAAAGCGTCTCTCTGAACTCCTTTTATGTCCGCGTTTCGATGCAGAGAGTTACACTCTTAATAGAGGCCTCTGCGGGTACGCCGTTCTGATTTGCCATGACCTTTTTAGTCCCGACCAATTTTGAACTTTAGTATATCTCTTAGAGAGATATCATCTGGACTTTCTTGCGAAGTCGTGGTTGGTGCATTCCTCTTCTGGAATTTGCGCCATCGACTTAAACTTCTCTGGACGCGAGTACAGAAGTCTTTGGCGCTTGCTTTGCTCATGAAGCTCGCGTTTTAAGGCCAAAGACTTGGATGAATTTCAACTCGGGTTGAAGGTTTCAGACCCTAATCTTGCAACTCCTGTTCCTCCAACAGAGAGATGGCAATTTTTTGGCGTCTGATTCTCTTCGCGCCTGGTGTGTTAGACGCGGATGCAGAAAATTGGACTGCGTTTGAACCCTGCGTGTATCACAGTTTTAACTCACGTCTGTTTCTGCCACCGCGGAAGTTTGACTCACTGCGTGGGTCATTCTCGCGTCTGCAGTCTTCAGCAATAACCGCGTTTGTGACTTAGTTTTCTTCTGTCGAAGTGTACTAAGTTCTGAATTGTCTAATTCCCTGGTTTGCTTCTTGCAGGTAGACTTGATCGTCCTTTTTCAGGTTCGCTGGGCCCCTGGAAGAATATTTCGGCCGGCGGACTTGTTGATGTTCGTCCACAAGGGAATATATTATGGTCCTCGTCGTCCACAAGGGAATATATTATGTCCCTGACGAGGACTCAACCCTCGCCAAGGTCTCTTCAGATCCAATGCACCAGTCATGCCTGCTGGCAAGGGATGGTCAGGGTGAGTATGGCGGCGAGGGGGTTACGGTGGGTATGGTGGCAGATAGCATCCCCTTGCTCTCTCACCCCAGAAGTGACATCGAGGACTCTCCATGTCTGCTGGATGACCTGCTGGGGAAAGAGATGCTCATGAACGAAGGGTTGCAGGGCTTTCTGCTGCCACCGGACCTCAAGAACACCATTGCTCTTAGCTTAGTCAGCTAGGGCTCTTTCGATGTTTACATCATGCATCGTGGTGCAACCAGCTTCTGATCGTTGCCACAATGTCTGATTCTATTTTGGCGCCCTTCCAAACATCTTGCACTTGGAATCAGATGCGGCTTCAAGGAGTGAGTACGGCCTCTGAGAGAGAGAGGGACTTCTTTGTACTCCTTAAATGTAACACTCAATCTTACTGTATAAGAGAGCGTTTTGTATCACTTTCATGTATCACTTTCATATGCTATAAATAAAAGTGACATTTTTCTTTTTGTCTCTTCTATTGTCTGGAACCTTTTGTTTTCAGTTAGACGCATAGAAGCAGAAAATCTTTGACTTTGTCAAAATTATGATGATAACCTTAATAAGTCAAATTTTGTAGGGAAAGATCCTATTTCAGGAACTTTCACAATACTGTCAGAGGTGTAATATTAACTTGACAAGAGATAGGATAATTTTGTGGACCTGTCAATCTATAAAGGAGAATGACAAGTGAAACTCGTACCCCCAGGGAAAATGGGCCTTTATCAAGGTTTAGGATTCACTTGATTAAGTTTAGCTGGGGAGTTGAAGGAAAACACTGTTAATGGTGTAGTATTAACCTAACAATGTTTTTAGGTAGACTTGTTATTCTGTTGAAGAGAGTAACAAGTGAGACTAGACTCGCAGGGAATCTAGGAAAATCTTTACCGTTAGAGGTGTGATATTAACTTAACGGGTTGAAAGTAGTCTCGTCAGAAGTGTGATGTTAACTCGACAAGAATGTGAATCAGAGGTGTGATATTAACTTGATTCAGAAGCATTTCAGCTTTCGTTTGGGAGAACTGAAAGTGTCACTGACATAGGCGTGATGTTTAACTTGACAGTGAGGGTAATGCTAGAGGTGTAATGTGGAACTTAGCATTGGTCATCTCAACTCCTATACGAAAGTTCGAGGGAAATTCATTGTCATAGGTGTATTGTTGAACTTTAACAATGACTTAGATGCTAGAGGTGTAGTGTTAAACTTAGCATCGTTCATTTCAGCTTCGATATGGAAGTCTGAAGGAAAGTGATTGTCAGAGGTGTAATATTAACTTGACAGCAACTTGATTACTGTTAGAAGTGTAATGTTGAACTTAACAGTAATTTGTCAGAGGTGTGATGTTAACTTGACAAGAATTAATTTGCGATACGAGCAATTTTGAGGACTTGTCATTCTCTTGATGAGAATTGACAAGTGGAGTTTGGAATGTCAGAGGTATAGTGTTAACTTGACAACAACTATATTTTGTAGACCCACCATTCTGTGGATGAGAATTGGTAAGGGATTTTGGAGGGGAGAGTGGAGTCAAGTCCACTTAGGATTTTTAGCAAACCCTCAGCTATCAACGGATTTGAGGTGCCTTTACCAACTACCGTTTGAGTTGGGCTAGCCATGCTATTCCCCTCAGCATGATGAGTTGTCGAAAACTTATGTTGGGCTTAGAAGCCAACATTTTCCTCTATCCTTAGCCGTCGGAGGCGTTGGATATTAATGAAGAAGCTCTTCTTGTTTTGATCAGAGGTGTAATTTTGAACTTGATCGGGGGAGGAGTACTATTAAGGATAGTACTTCTTCAAGAATCTGCCATTGATCGGCATCATGAGTGTATCGCCCTTTGAAGTTATGAGGCGATACGATCCATTTGAGTAGACTGACTCTACTACGAATGGTCCTTCCCATTTGGGTTGGAATTTACCTTTTGTCTTGTGCGTCATCACCATGAGTCTTCTGACGGCTAAGACTAGGTCGCCTTTCTTGAAAGTTCGCACTTTAACTTTCTTGTTGAAGGCTCTGGTAATTCGAGCCTGGTAGAGCTCGATTTGCTGTTGGGCCTGCAGACGCTTATCGTCTAAGGCTTCCAATTCTTGGAGTCGCTGTCCATGCTTCTCCTCGGTTGTCATCTCCACTGTCAAGGCGACGCGTAGAGATGGGATTTGGATTTCCAGTGGAAGGACGGCTTCGCACCCATAGACCAAAGAAAATGGCGTAGCTTTAGTTGGGGTTCGCACAGTTGTGCGGTAAGCCCATAAGCATTCACCCAACTTGTCGTCCCAGTCTCGTTGACTTTTCGAGACGAACTTCTTGAGAAGCTTGCCAATAGTCTTGTTGAAAGCTTCTGCGAGGCCATTAGCGGCAGGATAGTATGCCGTTGAGGACACACTCTGGATTCTGAACTTAGCGCAGAATCTCTGGAACGCCTGGCTAATGAATTGGGGTCCATTGTCATGGACAATTCGTCGAGGTACACCGAAACGGTAAATAACGTGATGTTTCACGAACTTGATCACGTTAGACGATTTTACCTCCTTCAAAGGGATGGCTTCGACCCATTTAGAGAAATAATCGGTTATTGCCAAAATAAACCGATGTCCTTTTGATGATGGTGGGCTGATAGGGCCAACCACGTCCATCCCTCACATTTCAAATGGCCAGGTAGAGGCCGTAGAGTGAAGGTACCCTGGTGCTTGATGGATGAAATCGCCATGCACTTGGCAGGCATGACATCTTTTGGCATAGGTGACGGCGTCGGCAATCATCTTGGGCCAATAGTAACCCAATCTTTGGAGTCGATGTGCCAATTTTGAGCCAGGTTGATGGGCTCCACACATGCCATCATGGGCTTCTTTCAATACTTCTTGAGCCTCCTTTGGTGAGAGGCACTGGAGCAAGACCCCGTCATGCGATCGACGATACAATGTTCGTGTAATCGCATTGTAGTAAAATTTAGGGGCTTTCCTTCGAATGGCAGCCGCTTCCTTGGCGTCCTCAGGCAGGATGCCATACAAGACATAGTCGATATAGGGGAATCGCCAGTCTTTAAGCTCTGGGCAGGTTGACAATTCCAGCGCTTCTTTGCCTTGATACTCTCCCTTTGACTCCTGACAGTGCTTGAGAGCAATTCTCGGGCAATACAGGTCGTGGCTGTAGACGAATATCTTCTCCATTGCTCCAGCTGGAAGAGCTAAGGAGGCAGCGAGGGATGCCAGTGCATCTGCATGCGCATTTTGCCTGCGCGGTACATGATCGATGTAGAAGTTTGTGAACCTCTCGGCCATGTGGATAGTTGCATTGTAGTAGGGTACTAGGTCTTCATGTCTGACTTCGTACTCCCCGCGAACTTGGCTGACGATAAGTTTAGAATCACCGTATGCCTTGAGATTTTTAACGCCAATCTCATCGGCGAACTGCATCCCAATCAAGAGAGCATTGTACTCCGCTACATTGTTGGAGCAAGGCTCAGTTAATGAGACGGCTCGGGGAATCACATAATTCTGTGGGGAGACGAGTACTACCCCTACCCCCGCTACTATATGTCCCTTTGGGCTCGTTCTCGATGCACCGTCGAAGAAGAGTTGCCATACTTGACTTTCGAACGATGTCTGAGTTAGGCAGGCTTCAGCGATCTCATCTTGGAGATCGTCATAAAGTTTGGTTGCCCTCGGATCTGGATGCTCAGCCAGGAAATCCGCCACCGCTTGTCCTTTAATGGCTTTTTGTGGTAAAAAGTGCATTTCATATTGAGATAACAATATGGCCCATTTTGCCAGTCGGCCATTTAGCGATGAAGGTTTTGTCATGAGTAACCTCAAGGGGTTGACTTTTGATATGACATTTATAGTTTGGCCTACCAGATAGTGTCGCATTTTCTGAATGGCGAACACTAATGCCAAACATTCCTTCTCGATCGGGTTGTACCGATGTTCGGCTCCGATCATTGTTCTACTCAGATAGTAGATTGCTTCTTCTTGCCCTTGATCATCATTCTGAGCTAGTAGAGCTCCCAAAGAATGATCCATTGCTCGAACGTACACCCGGAAAGGCTTTCCGGATACGGAGCTGCAAGGACTGGTGGTTGAGTGAGGTATTGCTTAATTTCCTCGAATGCTTGTTGACAAGCGTCGTCCCAAATGAACGAGACACCCTTCTTCATCAGCTTAGCGAAGGGTTGGCATCTTCCGGAAAGGTTTGAGATGAACCTGCGGATGTACGCCAATCGTCCTTGCAATCCCCTGAGCTCCTTGAGGCTTCTCGGGGGTTGCATCTCCTGGATAGCGCGGATCTTTTTCGGGTCCAAATGGATTCCTGTGGAAGTTACAACAAATCCTAAGAATTTGCCACTGGCCACCCCCAGGAAGGACTTGGTGGGATTCATCTTTAGCTGATGAGCTCGCATGATGTCAAAAACCACCTTCAGGTCAGCTATGTGATCACCCTTAGCGCGACTTTTCACCGCGATGTCATCAACATAACACTCCACCGTTTTGCGTATTTGCTGATGGAAAATGGCATTCATGGCCCTTTGATATGTTGCCCCTGCATTCTTCAATCCGAAGGGCATGACGGTGTAGCAATATACCCCTAGAGGTGTCCTGAAGGAGGTATGCTTTTCGTCATCAGGATACATTTTAATTTGATTGTATCCTGAGAATCCATCCATGAAGGATATTCGTTCGAATCCACAAGTATTGTCAATCATGACATCCGTGATTGGCAATGGGAATTCATCCTTGGGGCAAGCCTCGTTTAGATCACGGAAGTCGATGCAGATCCGGATCTTCCCGTTCTTCTTGGCAACTGGGACAATGTTGGCTACCCAGTCGGGATGTTGTTCTTCCCTGATGAAGCCAGAATCAATAAGTTTTCTGACTTCTGATTGAATTGCCTCCATTATTTCTGGACGGAACCGTCGCTGCTGTTGTTTGACAGGTTTTGCGTCCGGATTGATGTTGAGGCGGTGCATAGCCACTTGAGGATCAAGTCCAGGCATGTCCTCGTAATTCCAGGCGAAGACGTCTATATACTCTTGTACAAGAGATATTAGATCCTTCCTCTCCGAAGGTGACAGGCTGTCACTTATGAAGATGGGCTTAGGATTGGCCTCATCTCCTAGATTGACTTGAACAACCTTGTCTTCTGTGGGTGGCTCGCGCTGTTCAAAGCGGGTATCCCAAAGAGTATTTAAATGTTTGATCCAAGGATCTGTATCAGATTGGATCATTTCTTCATCTTCGTCTTCCAGGTGGCTTGTTGAAACCATGTTCACTGAAAGTTCTCTGAAGATGTTGCCGACACTGACATCCGACTCCCACGATGACGTGCCTGAAGAGTAATTATGACCTGATGGCCCTCCAGAATCAGAGGCTGATGGGATCGGAGTTGATACATAGCCCAACCCCAGGCGTGTCCGATGATAATAATCGGGGGCTTTCCCTTTCGGAACAAAGGATCGAAGTAGCGTTCTCCTTCCTTTGCCGAAGTTCAACCCGGGTCTGTTGGTTAGATCGTACCCCATGCATTTCATCATTTTGAGCGCCTTTGGTTCATAATGACCGAACTGAGGGGATTCCACCTCGCCTTCCGATTCTTCGCGGGGCGTTGGTTCAGACGAGATTCGCCCAAAAAGAATTGGTTTTTGGCCTTTCCGTCTGGCTGGAACCATAAATATAGATTCTTGCGCATCACCATTCTCCTGGTATGTCCCGAAGGATGATTTTACTGGTACATGCAACGATGTCAAAGCATCCATTGCCGACCAGAGGTCATCATCTACATTAGTGCTAGTATCTGACGGCACTGAATCAGAAGCAAACACAGAAAGATACGCTAAATCTAATTCTTCATTAATGTACCATCCGCCTGCATCATCAGCGGAGGTATTATCAACATCGGGCTTATTAATGCCCATCACAGGTGGATCCAGCTCCCACACGCACTCATCTTCTTTTTCGGGCTCAGTGTCAGCCTCATTACCAGAGTCTGGCTCCTCTGGTTGCGGGACTTCATCTATTTCTACAGATTCCTGATATAGGAGGGAATCTGTGAAATAATTCTCCACTCCCTTGAACGGATGCCTCTCGGCAATCAACGTTCGCGCGTTTCCACTCCCGTCAATGTATTTCATGACTTGGTGGAGAGTAGAGGGAACGATGGAGTTGCGATGAATCCACGGTCGTCCCAGCAGCAAGTTGTAGGAGGTGTCAGCATCTATGACGTAGCATGTCACCTCTGACCTCAGATCTCCAACTGGCATTTGAGCTTGACCTTCCCCATCGGACGGGTACTGTTGGCATTGAACCCATAAATGGTCGTCTGGGTAGGGCTCAAACGGTGAGTAGGAATCCCGAGATGTTGCATGACCCGGCGAGGCATGATGCTCAACGCGGACCCTGGATCTATCTGAATGCGGTTCACCTTAGACGATCCAATATACCCTGTGAAGTACAGGGGTCGATCATGCTTCCCTTTAACCTGCATATCATCTGCTGTGAAGGTAATGCAGGGAGCATTTGGGGAGGTGTGGAGGCAATCCTCTACATCTTCCTCCTTCGGCACCTGGGTCATGAAGACCTCAGCATTTGCCAGAGCTTCTTGTAGAGCTTCTCTGGTCGACTTTGATAGCCTAAGAAGCTCATACAAGGTAATGCGTGCCGGGATGTTGGCTAGTTGAGCCAGGACATCAAAGCGTAAGGTGTCGTGGATCCTTCCGCTACACCTTTCGAAAGAACTCGAGAAAACCGAGTTTCTTTCTGTTTCTCCACAAGTTGTCTCGTGGAGGGCTTGGTTGGCTCTACGGCTGGTTGTGGAGGGGTTGCCGCCGTTTCGCTATACTGCTTCAAGTACAGCTGTCCCGAACGGGTTCCCGCCATCGGTTGGTTAGGCTCCGCGGCCAAGACTATTGTTTCCTCCTCGGAATCGGTTAACGAGGGAACATCAGTCTCGGCTTCTCGAGAGGAGGCACACACCACATTGCAGGATGAAGCCTTTGCCTTGCCTTTAGATTTCCTTTTGGTCACAGTTGTCCATTGCTGTTCATTGACAAGGTCAGGGTGGACCCACATGATTCCCTTTGAGGTGTAGGGACGGGTACCAAGCCTTTCTCTTGCTGCTGATGAGGGTCTGTGTTGACCACTGTCAGCTCTCCTCTTGGGATAGGGACTACTCCAGAGGGTATCGGAGGTTGTCTTCCGAACTGGAGAACTGACGTCACATTGGCCGTCACCTTCTTCTGCTCTGGTCGGAGCTTTAACACCTCCGCGTCAATCAGAGCTTGAAGGATGTCCTTGAAGACGTAGCAGCTTTTGGTAGGGTGCCCTAGCATCCTGTGGTACAAGCAATAGGTGGGATTGTCGGTCTTGCCGACTTCCTCGGGGCGCCTAGCTTCAGGGAGCTTCAGTCGGTTGCTCTTGTTGAGTAGTTTAAAGAGTGAATCGACATGTTCCTCCTTGAAGGAATACTATTTGTTGGCCCGTGGTTGGCTCAAAGAGCCACTTCCCTTGACTAATTGAGGTTTGACAGGGGACTTGGTCTCCGCTGCCAAGTTATCCTTCCTTTTGGTTTGGAAGGATGTGTCTGGCGCACGCCTTGTTGACCTTTCAGGCCTGGGCTTACCTTCCTCCGCTCTGACGCGGGCGACAATCTCCTCAGCCTGTTCACCTTGTTGGACTAATTGCTTCCAGATGCGGCTTTCAGCAACTCCTATTTGAGCAAGGAGTGAGGTCTGGAGATTGTGGCGGTATGTTTCCACCAGGGTGACCTGGGTCATGCCACTTGGACACCGGAGTGCCACGTTCCGAAATCTTTCCACGAAAGACTTGACGGACTCTCCCTTTCGCTGTTTAGTAGCCAAAAGGGTGGGCATCATGACTTCCGAGTCATCCTCGAAGAAGCGCGTTAAGAAAAGCTTCTCCAAATCGCCCCAGTTCTTGATAGAACCTTCTGGGAGCTTCATGAACCATTCAAAGGCCAGCCCTTTCAGGGTGCCGATGAACAGACGAGCCAGGATAGCATCGTTATCTACTATATTCCCGGTTTGGAATTTAAAGTAGTAGATGTGTGGTTGGGTGACCCTTTCCCATCGAATGCTTGAAGGGTTGGAGCCTTGAACTTGGACGGGTATGGAACCAAGTCCCATTCAGCAGGATAGGGCCGGACCACTCCAGCTTCTTGGAGGCCTTTACGGTTGGTAAGGGCCTCGAGGCGTTGCTCCAATTGACTCATTCTTTTAGCATGAGCCTTTCCCTGGTCTTGGTCGCCCTTTACTTGCGACGAGGATTTGGACGAACTAGAAGTAGATCGCTGCCTCTCCTCAGAAGGTTCGGAAGATGAGCTTCCTCCCTTTCTCTCTTTGCCCTTCGTCTTTTTAGGAGGAGATTTTCTCCTGTCTTCGAGAAACTGGGCAAGCATCTGCTTGAGGGAGTCGATAGATTCCTGCTGAGAAAGAATCATATCCATTTGTGCCTTCTGGATTTGTTCCAAACGTCTAGCCGTTTCCTCAGGAGTGCCTGTCATGTAGGCGGAGGCCTCCTTCTCAACGGAAGAGTTTGAAGCCCTTGATTCCGCCATGGCGGAGTGAGAATCATTCACTTTAATGCCATGGGCTAAGGCATTATAATCAATCGGGGGAATGGCCCCAGTCGGGTGCGAGTGTGTTGATACACTCCTTCCGGTTCAGAGTCAGACTCATCCGAGCTGACTGCAGGTTATTTTCCCTTGCTCCTGCTCGTCATATTCGCAGTGAACTCTGGGTACTCAATGTCAGAGAAGGTTCCCTTCTGTGGGAGCGCCTTCTTTTGGTTGACGGGGGAATCAGGGTCAGCTGTCTAACTAAAGACTGCTGGTGCACGCCTGATCCGCAACGGCACTCAGAAAGCATATGGATGAGCCGTTGGCAGCAACATGATGAAGTGACCTGATTGGCACTTCTTTTCTTCGTTAAATAATCCCTCAGATCCACGGGAGGGGGATCGAAGAGATTAACCTCGCAACGTCGAAGACGGGAGGCATCCATATGCTGTACAGCATGGACGCGGGCTTCAGGGACGCGATTTTCGTGCCGCGGCTGTAAGACGCGCGTCTGGCGTCTCTATTGGACGAGACGCGATTGGCGTGCTGCCGCTCGGTGCGTCGGGGCAGAGACGTTTGAGAGGGGATGGGCTGCTGGGCCCCACGCCTATGGGCGCGTGCCTCTCGCGCTTGACGAGGCGCAGAGGCTTCACCTTGGCGTTTGGTGAGTTGGTCTTCAGAGGACCTAGCTTGAGGAGTCTCGCGTTTGGGCCGCCAAACGCGGACTTCACGTGCTGGATGTGGCGCGGGCAAGGCGCCAGGTTGTACGTCGCGTCCAGCCTCAGTCGGACAACCAGAGGTTCCAACTTGTAGCTGACGCGCACGTCTCCTCTGTCGACGCTCAGCGTTTCGGTTGCGTCGTGGAGGTGGAGAGTGACCAACGATGACCTGATGCTGAACACCAGAGATTTTGACCACGCGGGTCTCCTGAGAGACGCTGACGCGTGTGTTCAGTGCTGCGCGGTTGATCGCAGCGGCAGTTGTGCCTGAGATCACGCGGGCCTTCTGAGAGGCGTTGGCGCGTGTATCTTGCTTGGCACAGTTGGCAGCAGCAGCGCCCGAGAGAGCTTCAGATCGGGCTTCGGGGGCATTCCCCGTCGAGACCCTGCGGCAGACGCGGGTCCTGGGGCTCTTGGAGCCGGAAGAGAGAAACTCTTCATACTTTGCCTGGTCGAACTCGACAACGAGCGATTCGACCATCTTTTCCTTAAGAAGGACGTCATCTTGCGCCACGATTTGCTCATCAGTGACAAACGAGTTCCCCAGCGGAGTCGCCATCTCTTGTTTGCAGAGGGAAAAAATCTTCGCCGTAAAGTTTCCTTGAATCAACTGAAAGTTACAACGGATTAATACTCCGATTACAAGGGAGGGAGGATGTTGAGTCTTGAATCCTCCCTTTGTTTAGTGCTGGGTTCTTCAAGTGGCGGTGGAGAGTGAATCTTGTTCTCCGTTGACCGGATGACCGTCGGGATCGTCAGGGATCTTCTCTTTGGCTGGTAGAAGGAGTAACATAGCTCTGTCTACCAAAACTCTCAAAGAGGAGGTAGGCAAAGGGCAACTTGTTCGCAGCAAGCTTGCTGAAGAGTTTAGCTCTCTCCTGCTTCTCTCTCTGTGTATGTTCCTCTTCTCTCGTCTCTAGATATCATCTCGTCTGTCTGTCCCTCTCCTCATAGCGACGGGGCTATTTATAGAGGTTCCAGGGGTGATCGTGCCCCCTAAAAACGCTCCACAATGGGGGGTGACCTCCCCGCTATGTGGCCGGCGACTAGCCCCATAACCAGGGCGGTTATAACCGAGACGTGGGCCTTGGACCCTCGCGCCTTGGGGTTGAGACGCGGGTGTTGAGCCCACGCGCCTTAAGGTTGAGACGCGGGTGTTGAGCCCACGCGCCTTGAGATTGAGACGCGGGTGTTGAGCCCACGCGCCTTGATGCTGAGACGCGGGTGTCGAGCCCACGCGCCTTGAGGTTGAGACGCGGGTGTCGAGCCCACGCGCCTTGAGGTTGAGACGCGGGTGTCGAGCCCACGCGCCTTGATGTTGAGACACGGCTGGCCATCATCAGTCCTGCGTCCAGAACTTGAAACTCTGCCTCTTTAATGGCTTGTCTTCTAATGATTTTAGACAGCCTACAAGCCATCACCGCAGCATCAAGACGCGAGGGTCGAAACTCGCGTCTCAGCTTCACTACAGCACCAAGGCGCAAGGGTCTAAACCCGCGTCTCAGCTTCACTACAGCGTCAAGACGCGAGGGTCAAAACCCGCGTCTCAGCTTCACTGCAGCACCAAGGCGCGAGGGTCTAAACCCGCGTCTCAGCACCACTGCGTCATCAAGGCGCGAGGGTCGAAACTCGCGTCTCTACATCACTGCAGCACCAAGGCGCGAGGGTCGAAACCCGCGTCTCAGTTATAACTGCCCTCGTTATTGGGTCGATCACTGCCCACATAATGAGGGAAGTTAACCCCATTATAGAGCATTTTTAGGGGGCACGTTCACATCTGAAACCTCTATAAATAGCCCCGCTTGCTATTGAGAAGAGGTCGGTTGATCAGATAATTCTTGGAGAAGAACTTGACTTGTGAGCTGTAGAAGCCCTGAGACTTCCACCAAAAAAGAAAGAGAGTCCAACTCTTCAAGCAACTTGCTACTTACAAGTTAATCTTTGCTTATAATCTCTTTGAGACTCCTGGTCGACAGGAGCTGTGTTACTCCATCTGCCATCCAAAGAGAAGATCCCCAAGAAGTCCTGACGTTCACCCGGTCAATGGAAAATAAGATTCACTTTCCACCGCCACCTCAAGAACCCAGCATTAAACAAAGGGGAGATTCAAGTCTCAACGTCTTCCTCTCTTGTAATCGGAGTGTAAATTCGCTGTAATTTTTCATTTGATTCAAGAAAATTTTACAAGAAACCTTCTCCCGTCAAACAAGAGATGGCGACTCTGCTGGGGACTACTTTCTCTACTGACGAGCAAGTGGTGGTGCAAGGTGACGTCATCTACATGGGGAAAATGGTCGAATCACTTGTCGTGAAATTTGACCAGGAGAAGTATGAAGAGTTCCTCTCTTCCGGCTCCAAGAGCCCTAAGGCCCGGGCCTACCGCAGGGTCTCTATGGGGAATTGCCCCGAAGTTCGCTCTGAGATCCTCTCAGACGCGACTGGTGAGAAGGATGTCGTGGCTAATCGCATCATGCGTAATGCTCACGTCAACGTCTCCCAGGAGACCCGCGTGGTCAACGTTCCTGATGTCCAGCCAGTCCATCCCTTCCTCAGCACCAGGTTGCCGGGGGTTCCCTTCAACCCTCACGACGTAACCGGAACGCTGAACGGTGACAGAGGAGGCGTGCGCGTCAACTACAAGTTGGAACAACTGATCGTCCAACAGAGATAGGACGCGAAGTTCAGACCAGCGTTTCTTCTGCACTATATCAGACACGTGAAGTTCTCGTTTGGCAACCTAAACATGAGGTTCACCAAGCTTGCGTTTCTAAAGCACCGCTTCCCAAACGCCAACACGAAGTTCGTGCCCCTTGTCAAAGACACGAGACATGCGCCTCTATACACGGGGCCCAACAGCCCTGCGTTTCTCAAGCGTCTCTGTCCAGACGCGATAATCAGAAACACGAGAGCTGCGTCTCTTCTCAGCAGAGACGCCAGACTCGCGTTCCGAAGCCGCGAAGCAAGAGCTGCGTTCATGAGCCCCGTGTCTCTGAACCCTGCATCCCAGTTGTACGAAGCAAGGATGCCTCCCGCCCTGACAGTGCGAGGCTAATCTCTTCGATCCCCTCCCATGGATCTAAGGGATTATTTGACAAGGAAGAGAAGTGCTAATCGGATCACTCCATCGTGTTGCTGTGAACGGCTTATCACAATACTCTCTGAGTTCAGTTGCAGTTCACGTGCAAGCCAGCAGTCTCAAGTTAGACAGCTGACTCTGATTCTCCGATTAGCTAAAAGAAATCGCTCCCACAGGAGGAGGATTTTCTCTGACGCTGAATACCCTGAACTCACTGCAAACATGACAAGCAGGAGCAGGGGAAAGCAACCTGTAGTCAGCTCCGATGAGTCTGACACAGAATCGGAAGGAGTGTATCGACATACTCACACTCGGACTGGGGTAATTCCCCCGATTAATTACAGTGCCCTGGCTCGGGGCATCGAAGTAAATGACTCGCATTCCGCTATTGCAGAGTCACAGGCTTCAAAACTCTTCCATAGAGAAGGAGGCCTTTATATACATGACCAATACTCCTGAGGAGACAGCCAGGCGCTTGGAGCAGTAAGCCCAGGTCCAGAAGGAACAATTCGAGATGATTCGTGCTCAATAAGAATCTATTGATTCCCTCAAGCAGATGCTGGCACAATTGCTTGAAGACAAGAGGAAGTCAACCGACAAAGCCTCCTCTAAAAAGTCTAAAGGCAAACGAAAAGAGGGAGAAAGCTCATCTTCTGTACATATTAAGGAGAAAGAGCAACCTACTTCTGGTTCGTCTAAATCCTCATCCCAGGGAAAAGACGACCGAGACCAGGGAAGGGTTCATTCTAAAAGAATGAATCAATTAGAGTAACGTCTTGAGGCCCTTACCAACCGGAAAGACCTGCAAGAAGCAGGAGTGATCCGGCCATATCCGGCCAAGTGGGACCTTGTTCCATACCCTCCCAAGTTCAAAGCTCCAACCCTCCAAGCATTTGACGGTAAAGGGTTACCGAACCAACATATCTACTATTTTAAGTCTCAGACAGGGAACGTGGTAGATAACGATGCCATCCTGGCATGTTTGTTCATCGGCACCCAAAAAGGGCTTGCCTTTGAATGGTTCATGAAGCTCCCAGAAGGCTCCATTAAAAATTGGGGCGATTTGGTGAAGCTCTTCCTGACACGCTTCTTTGAGGACGACTCAGAGGTCATAATGCCTACTCTTTTGGCCACAAAGCAGCGTAAGGGAGAGTCCGTCAAATCATTTGCAGAAAGATTTCAGAATGTAGCACTCCGATGTCCAAGCGGTCTGACCCAGGTCACCCTGGTGGAAACATGCCGCCACAATCTACAAACTTCGCTCCTCGTCCAAATAGGAGTTGCTGAAAGCTGCACCTGGAAATAATTAATCCAGCAAGGTGAACAGACTGAAGAAATTGTCGCCCGGGTCAGGGCAGAAGAAAACAAACCCAGACCCGAAAGGTCGACAAGGCGTGCACCAGACGCATCCCTTCAAACAAAAAGGAAGGATAACTTGGCGACAGAGACCAATCCCCCGTCAAACCTCAACCGGTCAAGGGAACTGGCTCTTCAAGTCAACTGCGCGCCAGCAAGCAGTATTCCTTCAAGGACGAACATGTTAACTCGTTGTTCAATTTACTTAACAAGAGCAACAGACTGAAGCTTCCTGAAGCTAGACGCCCTGAAGAAGTCGGTAAAACCGATAATCCCAATTACTGCCTGTATCATAGGATGCTGGGACACCCCACTAAGAGCTGTTATGTCTTCAAAGACATCCTTCAGGCTCTGATTGACGTAGAGGTATTAAAACTCCGTCCAGAGCAGAAGAAAGTGACGGCCAATATGACATCATTCCTCCAGTTTGGAAGACAACATCCCACACCCTCTGGAGTAGTCCCCATCCCAAAAAGGGAGCTAAGAATGATCAACATAGACCCTCACCATCAACATGAGAAAGGTCTTGTACCTGTTCCCACACCTCAGGGAGAAGTTATGTGGGTTCATCCCGACCTTGTGGACGACAGCAATGGACCACTGTTACCAGCAGAAGGTCCAAAGGCAAAGCAAAAGCTTCATCCTGTAATGTGGTGTGCGCTTCTTCCCGGGAAGCGAAACTGATGTTCCCTCGCTGACTGATTTAGAAGAGGAAACAATAGTTCTTGCCACAGAACCCAACCAACTTGTGGCGGAAACCCGTTCAGGTCAGTCATATTTGAAAAAGTATGATGAAATGGCGGCAACCCCTCCAAAACCCGCTACAGAGTCAGCCAAGCCCTCCACAAAACAACCGTGGAGAGACAGAAAGAGCTTCAGTTTTCCAAAGCTCTCTCAAAAGACATCGCGGAAGGATCCACAACATCTTACCGCTTTGACGTCCTAACTCAACTGGCCAATATCCCGGCTGAATCACTCTTTACGAGCTCTTGAGGCTATCGAAGTCAACCAGAGAAGCTTTAAGAGAGGCTCTAACTAATGCTGAGGTTTTCATGACCCAACTACCGATTGGACCACAAGAGGAAGATGTAGAGGATTGCCTCCATGCCTCCCAAAATGCTCCCTGCATCACCTTCACGGCAGATAATATGCAGGTTAAGGGGAAACATGATCGACCCTATACTTCACAGGGTATTGGTTCATCTGAAGTAAGCCGCATTCAGGTAGATCCTGGGTCCGCATTGAGCATTATGCCTCGCTGGGTCATGTAACATTTAGGGATTCCTGCCCACCAGTTGAGCGCTACCCAGACGACCATTTATGGGTTCAATGCCAATGGTACCCGTCCCATGGGGAAGATCAAGTTCAAATGCCAAATTGGGGTTTAAAGTCGGAAGTCACATGCTACGTGATCGATGCCGACACCTCGTACAATCTGCTGCTAGGATGACCATGGATTCATCGTAATTCTATCATTCCCTCCACTCTCCACCAAGTCATGAAATACATTGACGGGAGTGGAAAGGTACGAACGTTGATTGTCGAAAGGCATCCGTTCAAGGGAGTCGAGAACTATTTCACAGATTCTCTCCTGTATCAGGACTCTGTGGAAACAGATGAAATTCAGCAATCAGAGGAGCCAGACTCTGGTAATGAAGCCAACACCGAGCCGGAAAAAGAAGAGTGCATGTGGGAACTAGATCACTTGTAACTAGCATTGATAAGCTCGATGTTGATAACACCACCGATGATGTAGGCGGATGGTATCTTAATGAAGAATTAGATTTGGCTTATTTTTCTGCGTTCCCTTCTGATTCAGTGCCGTCAGACACTAGTACTGAAGTGGATGATGACCTCTGGTCAGCAATAGATGCTTTGACATCATTGGTATATACCAGTGAAGTCGTCCTTCGAAATGTATCAAGACGCCGGTGATGCGCAGGAATCAGTATTCATGGTCCCAGCAAAACGGAAAGGCCAAAAACTAATTCTTTTCGGATGAATTAAATCCGAACCGATGTCCCGTGAAGGATCAGAAAGCGAGAAGGAACCCCCTCAATTCGGTCATTATGAGCCAAATGCACTCAGAATGATGGAAAGCATGGGGTATGATCTGACGAATGGTTCCAGGGTTGAATTTCTGTAAAGGAAGGAGAACACTACTCCGATCTTTTGTGCCTAAAGGGAAAACCCCTGATTATTATCATCAGACTCGCAGGGGGCTGGGCTATGTGTCAACCCCGATCCCATCAACCTGACTCTGGAGAGTCATTATGCTGATTACTCATCAAGCTCGTCATCGTGAGAGTCAGATGTTAGTGTCGGAACATCTTCAGAGAACTTTCAGTGAATATGGTTTCAACAAGCCACCGGAAGACAGGGATGAAGAAATGACCCTCTGATACAGATCCTTGGATCAAACACTTAATGCTCATTGGATACTCGCTTTGAACAGCGCGAGCCACCCACGGAAGATAAGGTTGTTCAGATTAATCTAAGAGATGAGGCTAATCCTAAGCCCATCTTTATAAGTGACAGCCTGTCGCCTTCTGAGAAAAAGGATCTAATATCTCTTATGCGAAATATATAGATGTCTTCACCTGGAATTACGAGGACATGCCTGTACTTGATCCTCGAGTGGCTATGCATCGCCTCAACATTAATACGGACGTAAAGCCTGTCAACAAACACAGCGACGGTTCCGTCCAGAAGTAATGGAGGCAATTCAATCAGAAGTCAGAAAACTTATAGACTCTGGCTTCACTAGGAAGAACAACTTCCTGATTGTGTAGCAACATCATCCCCGTTGCTAAAAGAACGGAAAGATCCAGATCTGCATTGATTTTGTGATCTAAACGAGGCCCTCCCTAAGGACGAATTCCCACTGCCAATCACAGATGTCATGATGACAATACGTGTGGATTCGAGCGAATGTCCTTCATGGATGGATTTTCAGGGTATAATCAAATCAAAACGTATCCTGATGATGAAAAACATACCTCTTTCAGGACCACTGAGGGTATACTGCTACACCGTCATGTCCTTCGGACTAAAGAATGCAGGGAAGACATATCAAAGGGCCATGAATGCCATTTTTCACGACACATGCGCAAAACAGTGAATGCTATGTTGACGACATCACAGTAAAAAGTCGCGTCAAAGGTAATCACATAGCTGATTTAAAGGCTATCTTTGATATCATGCGGACCCATCAGTTGAAGATGAACCCTACAAATCCTTCCTGGGGGTGGCCAGCGGTAAATTCCTAGGGTTTGTGGTGACTTCCACAGGATTCATTTGGACCCAGAAAGGTCCGTGCTATTCAGGAGATGCAACCTCCACAGAATCTCAGAGAACTCATGAGATTGCAAGGCTGATTGGCATACATCCGAAGGTTCATCTTAAATCTCTCGGAGATGCCAACCCTTACCAAATTAATGAAAAAGGGTGTCTCATTCATTTGGGACAATGCTTGCCAACAAGCGTTTGAGGAATTAAACAATACCTCACACAAACCACCGGTCCTTACAGCTCCGCGTCAGGAAAATCTTTCCTGATATATGTCCGAGCAATGGATCATTCTTTAGGAGCTTTCTAGCCCAGAACAATGATCAAGGATACGAGCAAGCGATCTATTATTTGAGTAGAACAATGATCGGGGCCGAACATCGATACAACCCGATCGAGAAGGAATGTTTGGCATTGGTGTTCGCTGTTCAGAAAATGCGACACTATTTGGTAGGCCAAACTATAAACGTCATATCAAAGGTTAACCCTTTGAGACTACTCATGACAAAGCCATCATCGTTAAACGGCCATTAAATTGGAAAATGGGCCATACTGCTATCCCAATACGAAATGCGCTTCTTACCACAAAGAGCGTGAAAGGACAAGCGGTGGCGGATTTCCTGGCTGAGCATCCAGATCCGAGGGCAGCCGAACTTTACGAGGATCTCTCAGACGAGGTCGCTGAAGTCTGCCTGACCCAGACATCTTTTGAAAGACAAGTGTGGCAACTTTTCTTTGACGGTGCATCGAGAACAGGCCCAAAAGGACATATAGTAGCAGGAGTAGGGGTAGTACTCGTCTCCCCACAGAACTATGTGATTCCTCGAGCCGTCTCATTACCGAGCCTTGTTCAACAATGTAGCAGAGTACAATGCCCTTTTGATTGGAATGCAATTCGCGATGAGATTGGCGTTAAAATCTCGAGGCATATGGTGACTCTAAACTTATCGTCAGCCAAGTTCGCGGGGAGTACGAAGTCAGACATGAAGATCTAGTACCCTATTATAACTCAACTGTCCACATGGCCGGGAAGTTCATAAACTTTTACATTGACCATGTACCACGCAAGCAAAATGTGCATGCAGATGCACTGGCGTCTCTCGCTGCCTCTTTAGCCCTTCCAGCTGGAGTAGTAGAGAAAATACTTGTCCATAGCCACGACCTGTATTGCCCGAGAATTGCTTCTGAGGATTACCAGAAGCCAACAGGAGATTGTCAAGTCAAAGAAGCTCTTGAGTCGTCAACCGACCCAGAACCTAGAGACTGGCGATTCCCTTACATTGATTATGTCTTGTACGTCATCTTGCCTGATGATACTAAAGAAGCGGCTGCCATTAGAAGGAAAGCCCCTAAATTCTACTATAATGCGATAACGCGAACATTGTATCGTCGATCGCATGACGGGATCTTGCTTCGTTGTCTATCACAAAAAAGAGGCCCAGGAGATATTAAAAGAAGCCATGACGGCATGTGCGGAGCCCATCAACCTGGACTTAGGGATCAACTCCAAAGGTTGGGATATTTATTGGCCTAAGATGATCTCTGACGCCATCACTTATACCAGAAGATGTCATGCCTGCCAATGCGTGGTGATTTCATCCATCAAGCACCAAGATACCTCCACTCGACAACTTCTACATGGCTATTCGAGATGTGGGGCATGGACGAAATTGGCCCTATCAGCCCACCATCATTAAAGGGACATCGGTTTATTTTAGCCATAACCGATTACTTCTCCAAATGGGCTGAGGCCATTCCTTTGAAGGAGGTAAAGTCATCTGATGTGATCAAATTCGTTAAAATCACGTCATTTATCGTTTGTGTACCTCGGCGAATCGTCCATGACAATGGACCCCAGTTCATCAGTCAAGCCTTCCAGAGGTTCTGCACTAAGTTTAGAATTCAGAGTGTGTCCTCAACGGCATACTACCCCGCTGCTAATGGTCTCGCAGAAGCTTTCAACAAGACCATTGGCAAGCTTCTCAAGAAATTTATCTCGAAAAGTCAGCGCGACTGGGACGACAAGTTAGGCGAATGCTTATGGGCCTATCGCACAACTGTTCGAACCCCAACTAAAGCTACACCATTTTCTTTGGTATATGGGTGTGAAGCCGTACTTCCACTAGAAATCCAAATTCCATCTCTACGCGTCGCCTTGACAGCAGAGATGACAAGGGAGGAGAAGCATCGACTGCGACTCCAAGAATTGGAAGCCTTAGATGATAAATGTCTGCAGGCCCAACAACAAATCGAGCTCTATCAAGCCCGATTACCAGAGCCTTCAACAAGAAAGTTAAAGTCCGAACTTTCAAGAAAGGTGACCTTGTCTTAGCCGACAGAAGACCTATGGTGATGACACATAAGACAAAAGGAAAATTCCAGCCCAAATGGGAAGGACCATTTATAGTAGAGTCAGTCTACTCAAATGGAGCATATCGCCTCATAACTTCAAATGGCGATACACTCATGATGCCGATCAACGGCAGATTCTTGAAGAAGTACTTTCCCTGAATAGTACTTTTCTCTGATCAAGTTAATATTACACCTCTGATCCTAACTCCAGATCCAAGAAAAGCTTCTTTCCTTTACTAGGTCACGTCACGATAGATCAGTGACAAGCTAATTGAGCACTGACTGCACCGTGATGTATGATGTAAATATTAAGAAAGTAACAAGAGGCGAAACTTGGGTTTTAACACTGCTACCTTCATTAACGTCCGACGCCTCCGACGGCTAAGGACAGAGAAAAATGTTGGCTTCTAAGCCCAACATAAGTCTTCGACAACTCATCATGCTGAGGGGAATAGCATGGCTAGCCCAACTCAAATGGTAGTTGGTAAAGGTACATCAAATCCGTTGACAGCTGAGGGTTTGCTAAAAATCCTAAGTGGACTTAGTCCCACTCTCTCCTCCAAAATCCCTTACCAATTCTCATACATAGAATGGTAGGTCTACAAAATGTAGTCATTGCTATGTTAACATAATACCTCTGGTAATAAGAAAATCTCAATACTCCCTTGTAAGGGCAAATCTTACTTGTCTCAGCTCTAGATGGAGTAGCAAGTCTTCAAGTTTGTCAAGTTAACACTACAACCTCTGATACTTCAAACTTCACTTGTCAATTCTCATATAGAGTGATAAGTCTTCAAAATTGCTTATATTGCAAATCAATCACTGTCAAGTTAACACTACACCTCTGACATTTCAAATTTTACTTGTCCATTCTCGTCAATAGAATGACAGGTCCTCAAATCGCTCCAATCTCGAGCCAATTTGTCTAGCTAATACCACACCTCTGACAAATTACTGTTAAGTTTAACATTACACTTCTAACAGTAATTAAGTTGCTGCCAAGTTTATATTAAACCTCTGACAGCCATTTTCCCTCAGACTTTCATATCGAAGATGAAATGAACGATGCTAAGTTTAACACTACACCTCTAGCGTCCAGATCATTGCTAAGTTTAACAATACACTTATGGTCATGACTTTCCTCGGACTTCCTTGATAAAGTCGAGATGACTAATGCCAAGTTCAAATTATACCTCTAGCATTACCCTTATTGTCAAGTTAAACATTACACCTATGACAGTGACACTTTCAGTTTTCCCAAATGAAGCTGGAACACTCTTGAGTTAAGTTAATATCACACTCTGACTTACACCCTTGTCGAGTTAACATTACACTTCTGACAAGACTGTATCAACCCGTTAAGTTAACACTACACCTCTAACGGAAAAAGTCCTCCTAGATTTCCTGTGAGTCTAGTCTCACTTGTTATTCTCGTCAACAGAATAACAAGTCCACTTAAAAAATATTGTCAGGTCAACGTTACACCGTTAACAGTGTTTTCACTGATCTTAGTCAAGCTAATTCCAACCTCTGATGAAAACTTATCCTCCCTGGGGGTACAAGTTCCACTTGTCATTCTCATTTATAAATTGGCAGGTCCACAAGAATTATCTTACTTTTGTCAAGTTAATATCACACCTCTGACAGCATTGTTGAATTTTCTGAAATAGGATTTTCCTACAGACTCTGACTCGTTAGGAGTATTATCATATTTTTAGCAAGTCAAAATCTTTTTACTTCCATTTCGTCTGATTTTCAATACAAAAAGGGAATTCAAGACAATGGAAGGAGACAAAAAAAGGGGTGTCGCTTTTATTTATGTCCAGACATATGAAAGTGATACAAGACGCTCTCTTATACAATAAGATTGAGTGTTACGATAAAGGAGTACAAAGAAGTCCCTCTCTCTCTCAGTAAAAGGTTACACTCACTCCTTGAAGCATCCTTACCACTCCAAATACAAGAAGTTTGGAAGGGTAAGGGCTGAGCACTATGGTGACGATCGAAGGTTGATTACATCATGATGCATGACGCAAACATCGAAGGAGTCCATCGTTGGACAAGAACAATGGTGTTTCTTGAGGTCGAAAATGTAGCAGAACCTTCTGATTCCACCTGACCAACTGGTGTGGGCCATAGTCCTTCGTTGATGAACATCTCTACCACCAGAAAGTCATCCAATGAGCATGAATTTTTCGTCGATGTCACTTCTGGGGTAAGATTGAAGGGAGAATCCGAGACCTAACAGGTGACTTCCTCTTTCCAGTGACCTGTAAGAGGACCATACCCACCACTATATCCACCGCCATACCCATTGTGACCATGACAAGCCCGGGGGTACTGGCGGTGTATTATGTCCAATAAGATCTTGATGGATGCCATCAGTCGTCTCCCATAAACAGGAGCCGTGACTTCTCCTCCAATGGTCGATCATCGAATAGGTTCGCTGGCCGATATATTCTCCCACGGGCCCAGCGAATATGCGAAAGGATGATTGAGGCTACATGCGAGGAGTAAAACCAGAAGGTTAGAATCCTGAAACAAAAAGATTGAAGAACAGACGCGGCTATAACTGTAGACTTCAGACGCAGGGATGACCCGCGCAGAAAGTCAAAATCCTGTTGCGACAGAAACAGACGCGATCGAAGTTGTGGATTCTAGATGCACACAGATCTGAACGCGGTCTAACACCCGCGCCCAAAAATAGTTGACGCAAAGGGAACCAGATGCGAAAGTTGCCACATCCTTGTTTGAGAAACAAGGGTTGCTACATCCAAGTCTGAAGCCCTTGACCAGAATTAAAGTTCTTTTAAGTCAACAACCTCAAACGCAAGCTCTATATGCAAAGCTCGCGTCTCACAGTCCAGGTACAGAGTTTATCACACTTGCGTCCAAAGGACTTTGGGTTAGAGTTCAAACTCAATCAACTCGCGCTTCATCAAGAAGTCTAAAAGGTGCGACTTTCAAATAATGGGCGCACCAGTCAGGCTTCAAGAGAAGGTCAAGAGAGTGAATCTCTTCAAGGGACAGCAAAATCAAAACTCAGTTGGATTGAGTATTTCATGGTGATAATTAATTCCTACCCGTAGAAGAACCCAATAGAGGTGAACTTTCTGCATCAAGGCGCGGATATAAAAGGTACTCAGAGAGACACTTTTTGATCTTGAAATCACTTGACAGTGATAATCTTCAGGAAAGATTAAAGGAAAGAATGAAAGCTTTGAGTTTTGCTGTCCATTGGGGTACATCCCATTGAAAGAAGGAGATTAAGTCAGGATGAAGTCCCTCAGAGCGCCTGCTCTTAAGGGTAAACAGTCTAAGCAATGGACTATTAAGGGGACGAGGCCTATTTATAGGCAACCCATAAGGCCTGTAATTAATGGCGCAATAATCAGAGCCATCGGCCTTAATTCCCGCACGAACGTCAAAGCCCAATAAAGAGCTGACGCGTGGATTGCCGTTTCGGAAACGTCAAGGACACAAGTCCCCAATCGTCAACGCCGACTTGACA
This sequence comes from Agave tequilana, assembly GCA_038442645.1. Lineage (NCBI taxonomy): Eukaryota > Viridiplantae > Streptophyta > Magnoliopsida > Asparagales > Asparagaceae > Agave > Agave tequilana. Next base: position 9,050 of record JAVJIF010026996.1, on the reverse strand, counting down.
TTTAAAGGTATTAACGCCAAAGCCCAATGAAGAGCTGACGCGTGGATTGCCGCTTCGGGAAACATCGAGGACGCAAATCCCCAATCGTCAACACCAACTTGGCATTTAAAGGTCCAACCAGATCTTTAAAACGGGTCGCATGCGACACTTGGGAGGTCGCGTCAAGCGCAGACTCAACGGTCGCGTCCTAAAGACCGCGTCCCTTCATAAACCCAAAGGCTGCGTTCCTCTCATTTCTGCTAAGAGACTTTCTATCGCGTTTCTGAGAGTGATTCAGAACCGCGTCTCCTCAGCGAATTGGATCTTGAGTCCGCATTAACTTGGAAGCTGCATTCTGAAGTTTGCGTCCTCAACAGAGAAGGCCTATGTCATTCACGAGGAGCTCGGAACCGCGTCTCCATTGCGAGATGACAGTCGTGGCTTTATCATAAACTCAATACAGTCTGAGTTTGCGCCTTATCAAGGGTCCAGAGACGCGTCTCTATTGAACCAGTGCCGTGTCCCCATCCATTATCTAGGGTCCGTGCATCAGTCTTTGAGGAGCCTAAGATCGCGTTTCCACTGCATCCTGACAGGATCAAGGGCCGCGTCTATAGATCTGCGTCCCTTCATGAAGGCTGCGTCCCCTTTATTGAAGAACACAAATTTGCGTCTCAGAACAACGCCCTTTTGTCCTTAAGCCAAAGCCGCGCCTTAATCGGAAAGAGAAGTTCGCGTGTCTTCCTTGATAAGCTTGAACGGCGTCTTCAATAATGACTTAGGGCCGCGTCCCCCAAGTTCGCGTCTCCATTATGAATGAAATTGGCGTCTCTGCAACAAACTAATGATGCGCCCCCACTCCAAGTGAGGACTGCGTCTTTAAAGCAACATGACCCCTGTGTCTACAGGACTTGCATTCAGTCTTTTCAGTTCAACAGTACACTGACACAAGCAGATGACTGTTTACCCCTAGTTCAAAGTACACCAACACAAACTCAGAGCACTGGGGAGGTCTAGACTGCGTATCTAGATACTCACCACGATCATTTCTGGCGGCTTCAAAGGGTTTCACAGTACACTCATGAAGACCATATTCCAGACAGGATTAAGCTCAGAGCATCTCAAATGATTGTCAGTCCAATCATGAGAAGTATGAATTCAACTAGAGTCCAAAGTATTTCATAATCCGTCCCAATCAACCGCGGAATATCGAAAACTTTGGAGGGGGTTCTGTAGGCTGTCTAAAAATCATTAAAAGACAAGTCATCAAAAAGAGAGTCCAAACTCTAGACGCAGGGCTAATCACAGCCATCACCGCAGCGTCAAGACGCGAGGGTCGAACCCGCGTCTCAGCTTCACTGCAGCACCAAGGCGCGAGGGTCTAAACCTGCGTCTCAGCTTCACTGCAGCGTCAAGACGCGAGGGTCGAAACCGCGTCTCAGCTTCACTGCAGCACCAAGGCGCGAGGGTCTAAACCCGTGTCTCAGCACCACTGCGGCATCAAGGCGCGAGGGTCGAAAGCCGCGTCTCTACGTCTCTGCAGCACCAAGGCGCGAGGGTCGAAACCCGCGTCTCAGTTATAACTGCCCTCGTTATTGGGTCGATCACTGCCTACATAATGAGGAAGTTAACCCCCATTATGGAGCGTTTTTAGGGGCACGTTCACCTCTGAAACCTCTATAATAGCCCCCGCTTGCTATTGAGAAGGGGTCGGTTGATCAGATAATTCTTGGAGAAGAACTTGACTTGTGAGCTGTAGAAGCCTCGAGACTTCCACCAAAAAAGAAAGAGAGTCCAACTCTTCAAGCAACTTGCTGCGTACAAGTTAATCTTTGCTTATAATCTCTTTGAGATTCCTGGTCGACAGGAGCTGTGTTACTCCATCTGCCATCCAAAGAGAAGATCCCCAAGAAGTCCTGACGTTCACCACGGTCAACGGAAAACAAGATTCACTTTCCACCGCCACCTCAAGAACTCAGCATTAAACAAAGGGGAGATTCAAGTCTCAACGTCTTCCTCTCTTGTAATCGGAGTGTAAATCCGCTGTAATCTTTCATTTGATTCAAGAAATTTTACAAGGAACCTTCTCCCGTCAAAACAACTACATTCCTAAAGAAAGATGAAAATGGTAAAAATGTTGACCAGAATCTATATCGAGGTATGATTGGTTCATTACTATATATTACTTCAAGTAGACCTGATATTATGTTCAGTGTTTGCTTATATGCTAGATATCAATCAAATCCTAAGGAATCACACCTTAAAGCAGTGAAAAGGATTCTTTGATATATTAATAACACAATCAACTATGGCTTATTTTATCCAAAATCAAGCATATTTGATTTACTATCATATAGTGATGCTGATTTTGCTAGATGTAAATCTGATCGGAGAGTACTAGTGGTATTTGTCACTTTTTGGGACATTCACTAGTATCATGGTTCAGTAAAAAGTAAAATTCTATATCATTATTAACAACGAAGCAGAATATATCGTTACTAGTGTTGCATGTGCTTAGATTTTATGGATGAAACAAACTTTATTTGATTATGGTATGTCTATCACAAATTCACCTATTATGTGTGATAATACCAGTGCTATTAACTTATCTAAAAATTCAATTCATCATTCACATACTAAGCATATTAATATTAGACATCATTTTTTACGTGATCATGCTTTAAAAGGTGATATTTTACTAAATTTTATATCAACTGATAATCAAATTGCAGATATTTTTATAAAACCTCTTATAGAAGATATTTTTTTAATTTTAAAGGGATTAAGGTATTTGCAATGTTTCTGATATTTAAATATTTTTTCAGATTTGTTTCATGTATTTTTTCACTTATTAGTCGACTTACTAAAGTCTTATAAAGTCACTAGTCGACTTAACAGATGTCCAGTCGACTAATTTTATCAAACAGAAATATGGTGTTTTTTCAGCTACTTGAGTTAGTCGACTATATCGACAAATTAATCGACTAATCATGGATCCAATTGACTAACCCTATAAAATCTGTGTTTTATTATTGGATTTTTGGCTTTCGAACCCGACCCATTTTATAAGTTTTGGATCCGATCTCTACCTACTTTCAATCCTAACCATTGATCTTGGTTATACTTCTCAATTTTACCCTTCCCCTCATAAAAATCCTATTTTTCACCCTTTCTTCTCCCCAGCCGCAGCAGAAGTCGACTACAGAGCAGCAGAGAACCAATTCCTTCTTCCTTCAATTTCTTGGTAAAATTCGTTCCAATCTCTGTCTTATACCTCCAATTCTTACTTTTCAACCTCAATTTCAGTTCTTATTATGTCTAGATTTAAGAAATCTAAATTACACCATCTTCATCTTCCTCTCAAAGAGATTTTAGGGTTTTTCTTAAAAATACTGCCCTAGAAGATGACTACTTAAAAATTTCTCAGTTAGAAATCTTGCCTGGTAGATTTGTTAAGTATGAAGACTTTCATGACTATGATGTTTGTCTCTTATCTTCAAAATTGTGATCTTTATACTATATTTTCTATTAAATCTAGGTAAGGGTAATATCCCTTCTTGATCCACCTTTTTTACACACAATTTAACCTATGAAGACAGTGATGATAATGTTTATATCTATTCTGTGGTTAAAGGTGTGCATATCAAGTTGTCCCCAAATCTTTAGGTCGTATTCTTTCTATCCGTTTCACGGCCTATCTCTTAATGACATTGATATGGATGATGATGAGGTCTTATCAAATATCTTTTTTTCAGGTCAAGGATTTCCAATGACTAAAAATAATTGAAACCTATTTCTCGTTTAATTGGTTGTATCCTTCCCTATAATATTTGCCCAAAAACCGGGAGTTATAACTATTATTTTCGTGATTTAGCAACTTGTGTCTATGTCATCATGGCTGGACTAGAAGTTAATTGGGCTAAGATAATTTTTGATAATCTTGTCAAGGACCATATTTTCTTCTTACCGTATGGAGCCTTTTTGTCTCATGTATTTTGAAAATTCAAAATAGATCTTGCTTCCGAAACGAGTGTCGTCAAATTTTTGAGCCTTTTGGTCGTGCTGTTCTCCATCGTATGAAACTTCATGACTTTCCTCACCCTCCACCATAACCTCAACATCCATCCTCTCCTCCTCCACAAAGTTTTACTCAAGTTCCTTCCTCCTCTACGCAACCTCCATTTATTGAACCCCCTTCCTCTCAACCACCTCCTTCCTATTCTGATGCCTTCTACAACTTTATTTCTACTGAAATCTTGATTCTTCAAGCCAATAATAATCTATGCTCAACTCTCAGTCTGTATTGCTCACAAATCAATCTCTTCTTATAGAGCACTTTATGAACATGCAACTGAAGATGAAGTCTTTTGAAGCCACCCAAAGGAAATTCTGGACCTCCTCAAGATACATTTTCCACCACCTCCTCCTCCCGGATCCGACATTTGATGCATATGGAATTGGCTTTGTTTTTGTGTTGCTACATGTTTTTGGAGTTCTTGCATCTTTTGTATTTCCTTTTCGCTATGACTCTTTTGATTTTGTGTTGTACTTTTTGACATTTGTTGTTATGTTACGAAAACTTTCATTGTTCTGTCTTTCTATCTTTCTGCTCTGTGATATTCCTGTTTTTGTTAATGACAAAGGGGAGAAAAGTTTGAAGTTATATAGGTGCTATATGTGCAAGTTATATATGTGCTGATATATGTGCTGTGTTATCTGGATACGATATATGGCAAAGTTAAATGGATAAGATATATGGATATATGACTATAGCTTATGACTCATGCAGGGGGAGAACATCTGTTGTATATATATTTGTTATAACATGTTCACTACAGGGGAGTTTCTCTGCAGGGGAGTTTTCATGCACACAGGTTGTCATCATCAAAAAGGGAGAGAATATTGAAACTTTCAATTTGATAGATTTTGATGATAGGTCACAAAGTGATACAGATGCATTAGAGTTATATCTCAAGCGTATAAACTGAGTTTTGGTTGCTCAAGCTCATACAAAGATTTTGACTATTTTTTGTATTTTAGAAATTTTGTTAAAAGCCTTGATCACACACACAATATAGTCATACAGTCGACTTATACCCTACTAGTCGACTAACATATCTTCCAGTTGACTTGATCCTTTCTATAGTCGACTAAGTCCTTCCACAAAAATATATCAGTTCTATGTTTGTTGTTTGTTAGCAGTATTAGTCGACTTACATATACTGCTAGTCGACTAACTCTTGTTATAGTCGACTAACCCCTTTCTGCTGGTCGACTAATTATAGTTTTTAGAAACTTATTATCCGTATCAGTCTTGATATAGTCGACTAACTTAGGCAAAATTGTTCTTCTAGTCGACTACCCTACAGGCCCTAGTCGACTAATAGTTATTTCTGACTGTTAAACAGTTTTGATTTCTGGTGTTTTATCTAACGTTTTAAAATTCAAATTTGAGTTGATAACTTCCCTAACTGACCATTGATTTCACCTATAATAGGGATGTTGTCCTAGGATGAATTCACCAATTCAAAACATAAGTTTTCTGCCCAAAACTCTATTCAAAAATTCTATTTTTCTGAAAACTTGCTTCTTTCTGTTCTTCACACAATTCCATCCTATTGTGAAGAATTCTGAGAGTCCATCTATAAGAGACCTTGTTCACAATCACGTACAAGATTCAAGGCTTATAGGATTTATTGTATTCATTCAAAGAGTTGCTGCCCTTCTTAGTGTAGAGAAGAGTTGTACAGATTTGACAATGGCTATTTTGTCAAGTAGTATACAAGGAGTTAATTTAGGGAATGTATCAAAATTAGGATAAGAAAAATCTCAAGCGGGTTACTTGGAGGCTGGACGTAGGTCATAAGGACCTAAGCAGGATAAAATCGCGTTTACATTTTTCTGAGATTTTTTCTGTACATTTACTTTCCTGCAAGTAGTTTTTTTTTTAAGTTTATAAACGCTATTCACCCTCCTCTAGTGTTTGTGTTGCCTTGTCTATATATCCTACAGTTGTGGGTCCAAGAGTTCTTGAGGGAGCTCGTTGTAGGTATTACGGCACCGAGTGATCTTGTTAGATCGATTATAGTGAAAATTCTTCATAGTGGTGAAGGCGGAGATGTAGAACAAGCGGCTCGAACCTCGAAACAATTCTCCCGTGTTGCGATTGCTCATCTCTCTCTCAACTCACTTGTGTTTTTATCATGCTTGCTCTCATTGTTCTTATCTTCATATATTTGATATATAATTGTGCTTAATTGATATATATGATTGTGCTTAATTGATATATATATATAATATATATATATATATAATATATATTATATTATATATATATATTATATATATATATATATATATATATATATGATTGGGATTGTTTAATATCTTGCATGCTCGTATTCCTTGTCTTTTTTTACATGCTTGATATTGTGTTTGTGCTCACACAAGTACTGAACCAAGAGAGCTATAGTAGCACCTCAACTATTAGTCTAGAGGAATCTTGAGGAGATAGTCCAGAGCCATTCACTGGGAATTCGGCTTCACTCTTTGGTTATACTTTGTGTGTAATGTAATAGTTTAGTTTGTATAATTAGTTTTTAATTCTGTATTCTTTGGCATTAGATTAACAAGTCACCTATTCCCCCCTCTAGGTGACCTATACTGTCTTCTTGGGAGAGGCACAGAGTAGCAATATGTCCACTGCAGTTGTTCGTTTCCAGAATTCAGATCCTGTACACAAAAACAGAGAAGAAAGTTTAACCGTTTAGTAAAATGAATTACTTACTATCCTCCCCAGTAACGTTGCCAAATTTAATTGAGGTGTGCATAGAAAAGTAGAGTTTAGAAATTGAAAATAAAATGTGCTAAGTTACTTAATACTACCGCTATAGCAAGTGACTATTTGGATCGTGATCCACAAGGAGGGACTACGATGGAAGCGTTACACAAATTTCTTTAGTTTACAAAAAACAAGTTAAAAGTTCTTCTCAGTTTTAGGAAAAAAATAAAAAAGTTAGAGAAGATGTTGTTTTTATTAAAAGGAAAACTAAGTTAAAAAAAGGATAAAAAAAGAATAACGAAAGAGTTGGTTTTAGAACTGTTTCTAAACTGTGAAATGAAAAGAAAGAAAAGAAAGATCTAAAGTTTACTTCCCTCTTTATGCTTACTTCACCTTAAATTCTAAGCAACAATTTTCCTTGGCTTGAAGGCGATCACCGCATGGAGTATAAGATTATCCTCACTCCAAACTGCCTATATTATATCATCAAAACTATGAAAAGTAAACATGAAATGATATAGAACTTACCTGTTTAGAAGTGGAATCCATCGTTATAAACCATCAGTTGTTCTTGCGAAGTTAAGGCCTAGTCGAGGCCAATAGATTCATCTGGTTCAGATCACATGAGAGGACAAGTACTAAAGAAAAACAGAAGAATAATACAAAAATGAGGCTTCAATTACATTAAAAAATTATAAGAAAAAGGAACAAGTTACATCAGGTGTCGCTCCTGAAACCACTCTCTCACTTTTTCATATGAATTTCTCTCTAACCTAAGCTACAAAGAAACAGAAAATTACATTAAAAGAAGAAAAAAAAACCTAAGTTAATTAGACATAAAAAGGCTAATCTAAACTCTCTACTGGAGTGGTGCCCGTTTACCTTCAGAAATTACAGTATTTATAGGATAAAAGGAATGCCAAAGGGTGTGATGAGATGAGCTCAAATCACTGGCCCAACAACCAATATCCTTATCCCTACTATCCCTTTGTATACTGATAAATTCATTTATGGACTTCTGGATTTGGGATTATCTTCATTGATTTCTCAAGTAAGGATAATAAATTCAAATAAATCAAATTTAGTTGGAATAGATTTGATAATATTTTTGTTATCCCATGTTTTCTGATAAGATTTCCTCTGGACTTCTGATATTGGGATTATTTTCGTTGATATCTTCAGGTCAACCAAATGGATCTTCAAAAATCTGATTTTAACTGGTGTTATCTTCTCTGATTTGCTCTAGTCTTTGGATAGAATTGTTTCTTAATATCTGAATTTGAGTAAATCTTCATTAATTTGCTTGAGCTTTAAAACTCCAGATTTAATTGGATAAATTTATCCATTTCTATTCTTTCTCCATTAATTACCCTGCATATTATTAGACATTAAAATGAATTAAATAGCAGAGTTTCATTATAAAATAAATATGAAAATCTGACACGTGTGATACTAAATATGCAATGTAAGTGTACAATCAGTACACACACACATTCACATACACATTTACACAAACACACATAACTATACACATTCAGAGAGAGAGAGATAATACTTGAGAGAGAAAGAGGGATGCAAAGAGCGGGAAAGGTGTTGCGCATGGTTGGGGGAGAAGCAAGGCACGATTGCGATCATGCAGGTGGTGTGCTTGGCTGAGAAGGGTGAGGAGCAACGCTGAGATGGCGTACGAGGCGATGAAGGGTGTGGGCATGGTTTCGCTGCAGAGGAGGAGGCTCGGCCAGAAGGTTATCGTGGAGATGGCTCACGACCTGGGTGTGATAGGTTCACGACCTCGACGATGGAGATAGGAGAGATGGTGGGGTAGTGGTGGTGCGAGGAGGGGAAAGAGGCGACGCTGGTTGTTGAAGGGTAATAGGAGGAGAGGGCGGTTGTTGGTTGCAGGGCGTTGGGGGTGTGGGGCACGGTGGTAGCCAAGGAGTGGTGGTGGAGCATGTGACACGACTGAGTGGTTGTGCAGTTGATGAGGGCTGTTGGCCAGGTGAAGGTTATAGGTGGAGGCCGGATGGGTTGCCGTGCAGGGGAAGAGGAGAAGGTGGTCGGGTGGCGTCGCTGGGATAAGACGGTGGAGCTCGGGCGTGGGGCTTGGCATGGCTGGGCTCAAGTCTCTGGTGTGCTGGGATCGAGCTGGAGGAGGGAGCCACGATGGAGGTGTGCGTGGCTCACGGAGGGTGCATGGCATAGCTATAAGAGAAACAAGTGATGGGACTCGAGGCGACGGAACAGAGGAGGAGGGGGAGTAGCGGAGGAGAGGCCAAGGACGACGGCTCAT
>JAVJIF010026995.1:0-57586 GCA_038442645.1 Agave tequilana | reverse complement strand
TTTATCATATTTTTTTACATGATGCTTCTCATGGATCATGTTATTTTGTGAAGGGTTGTAATAACCACTTCGACGACCGCGTCTACAACTACGACCACGTCTACGGTCATGACCATGATTATATCCTTGTCCATAATGTTTAGAAAATGCAGCATTTGCTTCTGGAAATGCTGCTGAGCCAGTAGGATGAGACTGATGATTTTTAATCAAAAGTTCATTATTCTTCTCTGTCACAGAAGAGATGAAATTAAGTTCAGAATATTTCTTAAAACCACGCAACCGATATTGTTGTTGCTGTGTTATATTAGATGCATGAAATGTGGAGAAGTTTTCTCCAGTATTTTTTCAGCTGTGATATCCACCCATAAAATTTCAATTGGAATATTATTCTAAACATTGCAGAGTTATAATCGCTGGCTTTCTTGAAGTCTTGAAAGCACAAGCATTTTATTCATCACGTGTGATAGGAAGCACAACTTCTTTTTTTATTATCAAATCTTTCTTTGAGATTTTTTCCACAAGACACTTGGGTTCTTACTGTGAGATATTCACATTTTAAACATTCATCAAGATGTCTACGAATAAAAATCGTCGCTTTTGTCTTATCTTGTGACGACGTAAAGTTCATCTTTTTATGGTTTCAATGAGACCCTTGATTTGAGATGCATCTCTATGTCAATAACCCACGACATATAATTCCTTCCCGTGATATCAAGTGGAATGAACTCAAGCTTTTAAAGTTTGACATGGTGATAACTATAACAAAATACACAAATAATTATAATTACAATATTTTATTTCACAACAAATAATAAAACTAATATCTCAATCTTAATGGCGACAAATAAAAAGGGAAGATGAACATTAAAAATTAAAAGGTTCAGGTGAAAATCACTTGGATACATATCTTCAACAAATAGGATAATAATATTGATGATGATGACGGCAATAATAAACTTCAAAAATAGACTTAGCATATTGCGAAATTTTAACTAAAAAGTTTGTAGAGATGAAGAATAAATTTGAGAATAGAGAGATTGAGAAGTGAGTTATGTGGTTTAGAATTTACTAATTTATAGAGTAAAAACTAGCCGTTTATAGTGAAAATACACCTAGAGGGGGGTGAATAGGTGTAAGGCTAATCTAATGATCAATAATGTGGAATTAAAAACTTAATGCAACACACTTAGTGTAACTAATGAGTGTAGCCGAATTTCCGGTGAAGGGCTCTGGACTAACTCCTCTGAATTCCTCTAAATAAGAGTTGAGGTGCTATGTAAAGCTCTCTTGGTTAAACACAAGTATGGGCACACAATCAACACAAGCATAAATATGATATGATGCAATGCACAAATGCAAGAGAGAGTTAGAGAAAGTGGATCAAACGCAAACAATAAGATATGTTTCGAGGTTCGAGCACACAGCTCTACGTCTCCGTCTTCACACGAAGGATTTTCACTAACTCGTCCACACAAAACTTCCCACACAGGGAACCCCCACTGAGGATTTGGGTAAATACAACCGGGAGTACACAACTCCTCTCTCCAATAAATACAACCTCTACACTTAGAGGCAAGGCACTAAGCCTACACAATATCAACCTCACAAATGAGGGATAGACACAACCCACTCAAACGACAATCACCTCACACTTGAGGGATTCCAACACAATCTCCACCTCTCACTAGAGGGAGCCAAATACCACTTCCACAATCACCTCACACTTGAGGGATAACAACTCAATCACCTCTCACTAGAGGGATACCACAATCAATGGAAGGTTTACAACTTGGTGGGCTATCTCAACCACAAACCAATTTTTTTCTCACTAAATAAAGATCCTATAGATAGGATAGGATGATAAGCTCAAGTGTGAGAAATAAAGAGTTGGAAATCAAAAACTCAAAGCAAAACTATTGGGAAAACTTCTAGAGAGATATAAAAATGAAGATCAAAATCAATCCTAAAGACTTTCTTTTTCTTTGAATTTTCCAACCCTTTTAAAACAAATAAAGATCAAATCTTTAAGCTTAAAAACTCTTTTGAAAATTTGTATTAAAACACTTGAGAAGATGAAAATTTTGCTCTTTTAAAATTCTTTTGAAAATAATCAAGAAATGGGGTATTTATACCCTCATTTCAAATTTGCCCGTTGGCAACTGAAAAGGGACAGATTGTCCTTCCGGTTGACCGGCCGATCGACCGGTGAACGTTGCGCTTGCCGGTCGACCGCCTGGTCGACCGGGACTGGATCCAGAGAGCAACGGCTCTCTGGCCGGTCGACCGCCCGGTTGACCGAAGTCGGATACAGAGAGAGCAGACTCTCTGTCCGGTCGACCGCTTGGTCGACCGGAGGCTTTTCCAGAGAGCAGAGCTCTCTGGCGGTCGACCGACCCGGTCGACCGGCCTCCCCACCTTGGCTGCGTGCACGTGCACGTCGGTCGACTGGCCCGGTCGACCGCCCACTGCTACGGTCGACCGGCAGTCAGCCAGTCCAGCCTAATATAGGTCTTAAAAACTTGGTTTTTATTATCAGTTAAATCCCATAAAAACACATAAATTCCACAAAAATCAGTTCTTATTATATCTTTGAAATACAAACATGTTTGAGTAAAAAAACAAATCATGTTACAAACATTTTGAACCATTTTTGTGTTGTTGAAAATTTGCCTTAAACAAAAAACTGTATTTTTCGAAACTTGAATTTTTGAAACGGAAATCCGATTTTTTCAAAACACATGTAAATACAAAAACATGATATTTAAACAACTTTGAAGCATATAGTATATGGATAGAATCCATATGCATGAAAGGTATTATATCTATGTTTTTGACATTAAATCCAAAAATAAGTTTTGTCTAAATATAAAACTCCAAACACATGAATAGTGTATCAAAATAAGTTTTTCTAAGTATGTGAAGCATAGATGTATATAGATCAAATCTAATATACATTAAACCATGTAAACTTTTTTTGATTCTATCTATTCATTAAAACCAAGATCGGTTAAACCGAAAACCAAAACCAAAACATGAAACGTGTGTGTTGTGAACTTGAGCATATCACACTATCTAATCTTCACAATGGATCTAAACTAAATCTTAACTAAACAAACCGAAGCCTTCTTGTAGAACGCCGTCTCTAAGTTGACTCGATCCAAACGCGATCCAACGAGCTTGACTCCAACTGAGTGCTAGATATGAACTTTGACGCTCGAGCTCTTAAATCACCATGTGAAAGCTCCAAAATACCTTTGTTGAAGCTAATCACCTACTAATAAGTTGATCAAATATCTGAAACTAAATATCACAAGATTATTAGTAAACTATAACTACATGAGTTAATTATCATCAAAACTAGAGTGGAATGCCTCTGGGCCAACAATCTCCCCCTTTTTGATGATGACAAAACTCATGGAGTTATATATGCATGGATTAAAGTTAAGCTTCATAGAAGCTCCCTCTTAACTCATGCATAGTAATAAACTATAAAGATATGCAATAAATGTTAAACATGAATATGCATAAACATGCATAAAACAATGAAATAAATATGCTCTTGATACCAAATTTTAAAATAAACATGTTCTTAAATAATTGCTCTTGATACCAAAAAAAATTCAATAAAAGCTCTTGATACCAACAAAACAAAACAACAAAATATGTTCTTGATATTAATATCCATACTCTTGATACAATATTAACAAAACATAAAACAAATGTTTTTAATATAAACTTTAATATAAACTTAAATAAACATGCATATATACTAAAATACTTCTCCCCCTTTTTGTCAATCATCAACAAAGGGGTTAAAGTAAAAAATGTTCTCCCCTTTTTTGTCAGAAACAAAATCAACAAAGGGGTGCAAACAATAAATGTTATAAATAGAGAAGATGTTAAGCTTCCCTTGCATATAATCCATACAAATCAAAACATTATGATACCATTGAAAAAAATATATCAATTTAGTGAAAAGGTATACATAGAAACATCATGATACCAATTGAAATAAACAAAAACATTTTGAAGAAACCAAAAAAAAAATTTGATATCAATTGAAAGATATAAACATAAATGTAATCTTGATACCAATTATAAAAATTAGTACCAATTGAAAATATTTTACACTTTTGATACCAAATGAAAAACATAAACCAATCTTTTTGGTAAACACTAAACTCATTTTGCAATAGAGATACCAAATAGAGAATAATATCAATGTAATATTTTTGATACCAATATTGAAAATGAAACATATACCAATTGAAAATAATTTTCATCAGGAGCGTATGATACCAAATTAAAAAATCAATATCATTTTTCAATCATTTTCAACATAAAGTGTGGGAGTAAGATACCAAATGTAAACAAAACCAATTGAAAGGTAAAATATGAATTTTCTCCCCCTTTATGAAATACCAAACAATATGATGCATAAGCTTGTATAAGATATCAATTGAAATATAATTGTCATTTAAGGAATCAAGCTTAGCATAATCAAAATTTGTACTTAAAGATATAGAGATATAGTAAGCACAAATAAAACTCATATATATGTATGAAAATTTAATATCAATCGAAATTGAAACTATTTGAAGTGTAAGCATACATATATAAAAACATATGAGTATACAAAATGAATGTCAATAGTGATACCAATTAAAAAGATACAATGATATCAATTGAAACTATAATGAGAATCAAGTGTATACTCATACTTCCTACCACCCATTTCATGCACATTTTTAAATAAATTTTCAATAATGAGAATACAAGGCATGGTCGCCCAACTAACCGCCCTTGGAAGGGTAGGGGTTTTCAAAAATAAGTTTGAAAATAATATAACACGTATGAAAACTCTACCATATGAAGAATACCGCAACTAGTTTAATGATAAACTTGTAAATTACTACGAAATCCTTCAAGAAAGGAATAAAACAAGAATATATTCCATAAAATATGAAAATCACTAAACCAATATCACTCAAAATCTATATAGCACATATAATACTCATGAAAACAAAATCATGAGAAAACATCAAGTAATATGAGTGTACAAGTTTTGTGAAAGACATAGTCATGAAAATAGGCAATTTGGCTCAATATGAAATTTCTTAAAACATGAAAAACAAGAAAATCTAATTTTCATCAAAATAATTTAATCTTCAAGGCATATGTATGTTTTGTACAAACTAGAGTATACATACATATTCAAACATGAACGAGTCCACAAAAGTATATGCATGAAGGCAAGTGGCTCAAGGATGTATATGTATAACTAATAGTTTAGACAAAATAGACATATACATGAAGTTTAACATACACATGAAAAACATGTCAAAAATATGGAATACAAGTCAAAATGTATGAATCATCAAAACTAGTCTATACTAGTACATCTAATGGGTACAAATGAGCATTCAAGTACAAACATATAATAATCTATTTGTGGTTCACTAGTTGTACAACTATATATCCAATTTTTAATGAAAACTAACATCTAAACATGTAATCAAAACATGAAGCATAGAAATCAAAACAAAACTTATATGATCATTATGGTAAATGCACATGCATTAGATCTATGATATACACAATAGTTAAAACAAATGTGAGAACACGAAAATATAAGTCCATATTAAACATGGGTGATCTCAAATACTAATCATGTATGTCATAGGACTAATAAATATGCCATATGACATAATGAGCATTAAAACATGACATGCTAAAAATCAATAATATGAAAAGCATGTAAACATAAATGAGAGTTTAGAGATCGTTACCAAAAACCATGAGGGTACATCTCTATGTCTCCAAACCAAGGTGGTCCTCCCACCAAATTCCCCTTGAAGGTAATGCAACCAAAATTGTCCTCTTTAAGCTCGGAACGCATCCACCTCAAGGCATCATCACTCTCATGTCATGTGAGAGCCCATACCTACATCAAATAGAATAGGAGTGGTGTTTGGTACCCATACTCTTTTGGGTCCATGGGGTTAGCTCCTTTCCTAACCCAAACAAATTTATTTGCTAAATTTGAATCATGCATCCTATCATAACAAAATTTAGCAAGATGGCCCTTACGTCCACAATGTGTACAAGTGTACACATGAGCATACAAAGTGTGATGGGTGTGAACGTGGGAAGAATGTGTATGCCGTGATTTGTGTGCATGCATAGGAGGAACTTGCTTCTTTCAAAACATAGATTTCAAACGTGTATGGTCCATAGCACAATGGCTCAAAGTGGAGCCCAAATAATCAACACTCTTCTTAAGCATAAAAATATCTTTTTCAATCATGAAAGAAGAGGTACATGCAATAGGTTATTTAGAATGTGAAGCTACACTAGCATGGCAAATATGGGAATCAATATCATTTTCAAAGCAATATTTTTCTTAGAAACCAAATCTAAATCCTTTGAAATAGAAATAATTTTGTTTTTCAAAGAATCATTTTCTTTTAAAACAAAAACAAGTTTTAAAGATAAACTTTCATTTTTCTTCAAAACATTTTCACAATTATTTTTACTTTTTAGAATCTTGTTTCAATTAGGGCAAGATCAAGCTTAAATTTCAATGAATCCCTTTCATTAGAAATCTCATCTCTTTCTTGCAAAACAATATCAAATTTTGAAGACAAGTCCTTATTTTCTTTAGTTAACTTACAAGTTTTCTTTTTCAAAACTTTGTATTTTTCTAAGAGGTTCTCACAAACAATAGATAACTCTTCATTTAATGCATCGGCATCCATACTAATAAGATCATCAAAAGAAGAGCTAGCACTATCTAGTTGAGTGTCCGAATGTACCTCAAGGGAGACATTCCCTTGGACCATGAAGCAACATTGGTCGGACTCTTCTCCACTAGATTCCTTCTTCATTTGGATTGACAATTGAAGGTCAAGATGTTCCACACTGCAAAGACGGAAACACAATGAGAAACCATATTTAAATATTCTTTACTAAGTGATTTTCTAAGTGCCTCTAGGGCTAGTGCATTGGCCTTTATATGCATGCTATACTAAGATAGGATTCCTTGGTAATGGCAAAGTAAACTTTATAACCTATGGCTTTTAAATGCCAACTCATCCTAACCTTCCATATGTCAATTTTAGAGATATCAAACATGGGAGGGCTATCCATGAGTGCAAACAATATGTGTGCAAATGCAAATGAAAGATTAACAACCAAGATCACACTCCTAGTTGGTTAAACCTAATATCAGGAGCGTAGGCTCTGATACCAATTGAAAATACACTTGAGGGGGGTGAATAGGTGTAAGGCTAATCTAATGATCAATAATGCGGAATTAAAAACTTAATGCAAAACACTTAGTGTAACCAACGAGTGTAGCCGAATTCCCGGTGAAGGGCTCTGAACTAACTCCTCTGAATTCCTCTAAATAAGAGTTGAGGTGCTATATAAAGCTCTCTTGGTTAAACACAAGTATGGGCACACAATCAACACAAGCATAAATATGATATGATGCAATGCATAAATGTAAGAGAGAGTTAGAGAAAGTGGATCAAACGCAAACAACAAGATATGTTTCGAGGTTCGAGCACACAGCTTTACGTCCCCGCCTTCACACAGAAGGATTTCCACTAACTCGTCCACACAGGACTTCCCACACAGGGAACCTCCACTGAGGATTTGGGTAAATACAACCGGAAGTACACAACTTCTCTCTCCAACAAATACAACCTCTACACTTAGAGGCAAGGCACTAAGCCTACACAATATCAACCTCACAAATGAGGGATAGGCACAAAGCCACTCAAACAACAATCACCTCACACTTGAGGGATTCCAATACAATCTTCACCTCTCACTAGAGGGAGCCAAATATCACTTTCACAATCACCTCACACTTGAGGGATAACAACTCAATCACCTCTCACTAGAGGGATATCACAATCAATGGAAGGTTTACAATCAACCACAAACCAAATCTTTTCTCACTAAATAAAGATCCTATAGATAGAATAGGATGATAAGCTCAAGTGTGAGAAATAAAGAGTTTGGAAATCAAAAACTCAAAGAAAAACTCTTAGGAAAACTTCTAGAGAGATATAAAAATGAAGATCAAAACTAATCCCAAAGACTTTCTTTTTCTTTGAATTTTCCAACCCTTTTAAAACAAATAAAGATCAAATCTTTAAGCTTAAAACTTCTTTTGAAAACTTATATTAAAACACTTGAGAAGATGAAAATTTTGCTCTTTTAAAATTCTTTTTGAAAACAACTAAGAAATGGGGTATTTATACCCTCATTTCAAATCAGCTGAAAAGGGCCAGATTGCCCTTCCGGTCGACCGGCCAACGGTCAAATTTTTTACCGTTGCGCCTGCCGATCGACCGCCCGGTCGACCGGGACTGGATCCAGAGAGCAACGGCTCCTGGCCGGTCGACGCCCGGTCGTCCGAAGCCGGATACAGAGAGCAGACTCTCTGTCCGGTCGACCGCTCGGTCGACCGGAGGCTTTTCCAGAGAGCAGAGCTCTCTGGCGGTCGACCGACCCGGTCGACCGGCCTCCCCAGCTTGGCTGCGTGCACGCTCTATGCACGTCGGTCGACCAGCCCGGTCGACCGGCAGTAAGCCAGTCCAGCCTAATATAGGTCTTAAAAACTTAGGTTTTTATTATCAGTTAATCTCATAAAAACACATAAATTTCATAAAAATCAGTTCTTATTATATCTTTGAAATACAAATATGTTTGAGTAAAAATCAAATCATGTTACAAACATTTTGAACCATTTTGTGTTGTTGAAAATTTGCCTTAAACCAAAAACTGTATTTTTCGAAACTTGAATTTTTGAAATGGAAATCCGATTTTTTTCAAAACACATGTAAATACAAAAATATGATATTTAAACAACTTTGAAGCATATAGCAGATGGATAGAATTTAATATACATGAAAGGTATTATATCTATGTTTTTGACATTAAATTCAAAAATAAGTTTTGTCTAAATACAAAACTCCAAACACATGAATAGTGTATCAAAATAAGTTTTTCTAAGTATGTGAAGCATAGATGTATATAGATCAAATTTAATATACATTAAACCATGTAAACTTGTTTTGATTCTATCTATTCATGAAACCAAGATCGGTTAAACTGAAAACCAAAACCAAAACTTGAAACGTGTGTGTTGTGAACTTGAGCATATCACACTATCTAATCTTCACAATGGATCTAAACTAATCTTAACTAAACAAACCGAAGCCTTCTTGTAGAATGTCCGTCTCCAAGTTGACTTGATCCAAACGCGATCCAACGAGCTTGACTCCAACCGAGTGCTAGATATGAACTTTGACACTCGAGCTCTTGAATCACCATGTGAAAGCTCCAAAACACCTTTATTGAAGCTAATCACCTACTAATAACTTGATCAAATATCTGAAACTAAATATCACAAGATTATTAGTAAACTATAACTACATGAGGTAATCATCATCAAAACTAGAGTGGAAGGCCTCTGGGCCAACATATAGCCGTTGGAGGAGAGAGAAAAAACAATTTAGATTTAATACAGTTAAATATTATAATAAAGAAGATGGTAAAATAAATGTATTGTACTACATATATTTATGAGTTATAATATATGCACGCCACTCTACTTGGTAGGTGTTTTGCAGACATAATTAATGAAGCAATAAATATAAAAATAAATATCAGTACACTATGTTACTCCTTTCAATGGGTGTTTATACATATATAAATAACATAGCAATAAAATATATAACATTGATAGCTTGGGGTTTATTCCACGCAAGCATCAATTGAGAGGTTAGTAAAGATTATAACAAGAAATATTATTAACTTGTCATAATCACACCACTTTACTATAAATAGATAATAGAGCCTTCTTTCATATATTGTAGTGGTGTTATATGAATATAATTATATAATAATTTAGTTTTTGTAATCACATCACATTACTATAAATAGGTGGCGGAGCCTCCTTTCATATATAGTAGTGGTTAGACGAGTATTATAAGTATAATAACCTGCCATTTTTACCTTGATATAATAAAGGTAGAGGATGTCACTTATGATAAGACTTTTCCTTGAGCTAATAGAAGTAGAGGCTTGTGACAAGACTTTTACCTTAAGCTAATGAAGGTAAATGCTTGTGATAAAAAATTTTCCCTGAGCTGATGGTGGTAAAGGCTGGTGACAGAATTAGAGCGCTCGTACTGATAATGTATTGTAAAACCCGAGAAACTATAACACTGAGACAGAGAATTATAAAGAGATAGTAGAAAGAGAAATTCTTCTTGATTTCTGAAGTGTACATTGAAATGAATCAGAAAGGTCTTATTTATAGAAAAACTTTGAGATATTATGCAGTCACTATTTGCTTGCTTGCGTCATCGCACAGTAACTTTTACTAAGCTGGTAGGTGGGCAGACAATGCATTTATAATAAGAAGCTATATATAATTTTTTTTTGAGAATTTTTTAGAACCTCTCTGAGAATAGCTTGTGATATTATTTTGAGATTTTGATAGTTTAGAGGGTTTTTTGAAAAAATTAAAAATAAAGAGTAATTTATAATAGTTTGGGGAAAATTAGGCTATTCTCTTTCTCTAATTGCACTAAAGAATCTTATACAAATTTGTGGACCTCATAACTATCAAAATAATCAAATCGTTTTTCATAACGGGCGTGTTTGGTTGGTTGCAAGGAAGTGGGCGGAAGCAAGGAAGTGGGGAAGGATAATTGCTCACTTCCCTATCTATCCAAACACCGAAAAAGAAAAATAATAAAACCCGTTTTCCTTTTTTCTTTCCTCTTTTACACAACCATTTCCGTACTTTCAGAGTACTACAGTTAATTTTGTGGTCATGTAAATCTCATTTGTAATAAGTTGTAGCATAAAACAGTTAACTTTTTGGTCATATAAATCTCACTTGCATTCTAATTACAGTCCATTTTTTATTTTTCTTAATTAATTTTATTTTAATATTATTTTGCGGTCAACTTTGTGGTCAACTTTTCCACTTTCACTTCCATATTACCATCCAAAAACTGAAAAAGATATAACAATTTTAAACCACACTTCCCAATAAAATCCAAACACCGGAAAAAGTTACTAACTAATTCTCAAGTTTCAAAGGGAACTATTACCACTTTCTCACTTTCTTACTTCCTCACTTCCACCCTTAATCAAAATAGGCCCAACGTTTCACATCAGAGCCCTTGAAATGCCTCGAACCCATTGTACAAATTTGGGCCCAGACGAACCAAAATGTTTAAGCCAAAACATACGTATATTTACACAACTTTAAAGCTCAGCTCTTTGTTCTTTAACACAAATCGCAGCAAGAATCAAACTGAACGCGAAGCGTTTGTATTTGAATGATCCGATGTCAAGATGAACAAGTGACATTATAGCACAATAACAAAATAGTCATGTGAATACTTCTTCACCCAAAAAAAAAAAAAAAAGTCATGTGAATGTGATGTGACATCTTTAGGATCAAATTATCTCTAATTCCAATAATATTTACTATATTGTTTTCTCACCATTGGACTAATTAGTCGTAGTTTTAAAAGTTATAAGAAAAATTCATGATATTTATTGAATTTCTTAAAATACGTGATATTTTTTTTTATGAAAATACTACTTATATAACAAAATATAAGTGAGTTTTTCAAAAGAAAAATTGAAGTATAAGTGCCTATTGGTTTTTAAAGAAGCAGTTAGAAGCTCTTAGTATCATTATCAAAAGCTCATTTGTGACTCGCTCAATTAATAAACAAACCAAATTCAAAAAAGATTTAGAGACTTCTTGCGGACTACCCAACGCTCTCATAAGAAGGAAGAAGAGTCTCCATCCTATTGCATAGTGTTTCATTTATCTTTTTTGACCTATATCCTCAGAAATAACAATTGTACATCTCATTACTCTTCCCTTTGTATGCATGTTTGGAATAACAAGGCTAAGCCAAATGAATACAAATCGTGAAGTAAGATCTTATATTCTCAATATACTCAATTCCCTCCAAAATGCCATGAAAAGCATTCTTTAGATTTATTTATAAAATAAAAAATAATTCCTACAACTGCAAGTCTACTGTTTATATATGTTATATATACGATGAAGGACTGGCCCGAAGGCCCTGGCCGGGGTAGGGGCCGGGTTTAAGGCCCCAATTTTTAGTGGCCCGCCCATTCTTCTACCAATCCCTTCTGAGAGACTTCTCGCGGCTCATCAGACGCTCTCACAAGACCGAAACCCTAAAAATCTCTTTTTATTCCTCTGCCGCCGCCTACTCTCTCTCCTCCCTCTCCCGCCCCCGAAACCCGAACCTGAGATCCAACCATGGCGTTCGAGGTCGGCTTCGTCCCCTTCAACCCTGACGGCTGGGGCCCGCCGGACTCCCCCACCGCCTTCTCCTCCCCTCTCCTCTCCGCCTCCTCCGGCGGTAGCGGCGCACACTCCGCCAACATCCCCTTCGCCCCTTCTCCCGCTCCGAGAAGCTCGGCCGCATCGCCGACTGGACCCGCAACCCCAACCACTCCAACCCCCGCTCCTCCGCCGCCCGCGACTCATCCGCCGCCTTCGACTTCGCCCTTGACCTCGACCCCAACTCCTCCGCCCTCGACGCCGACGAATCCTCCTTCCGCCTCGTTGACGGCAAGCCCCCCCTCGCCCCAAGTTCGGCCCCCGCTGGCGCTTCCAGAATCGCCCCCAGCTCCACCAGCGCCGCGACGAGGAGGTCGAGGCCCGCAAGCGCGAGGCCGAGAAGGAGCGCGCCCGCCGCGACCGCCTCTACCACCTCCACCACCGATCCAACCAGAACAACCCCAACGCCGGTGGCCACCACAACCGCCGCGACTCGCCGACGATGAAGTCCAGCGTCGACATCCAGCCCGAGTGGACGATGCTCGACCAGATCCCCTTCTCGACCTTCACCAAACTCTCCTTCTCGGTCTCCGACCAGCCCGAGGACCTCCTCGTCTGCGGCGCGCTCGAGTACTATGATCGCTCCTTTGACCGCGTCAATCCCAAGAACGACCGCCGCCTCGAGCGGTTCAAGTCGAGGAACTTCTTCAAGGTCACCACCACTGATGATCCTGTGATTCGCCGCCTCGCTAATGAGGATAAAGCAACTGTCTTTGCCACTGACGCTATACTTTCAGCCCTGATGTGCGCCCCGAGATCGGTTTATTCATGGGATATTGTCATCCAGAGAGTTGGGAACAAGCTTTTCCTCGATAAGCGAGATGGGTCACAGCTGGATCTTCTGTCTGTCAACGAGACCTCTCAGGAGATTCTGCCAGAGGCCAAGGAGGACATAAACTCTGCACATTCGCTTGCAATTGAGGCGACTTATATCAACCAGAACTTCTCACAGCAGGTCCTCGTGAGGGATGGGAATAAGATGACCTTCGAGGAGCCGAACCCATTTGCTTCAGAGGGGGAGGAAGTTGCTTCAGTGGCTTATCGGTACCGCCGTTGGAAGCTTGATGATGACATGTATTTGGTCGCGAGGTGCGAGGTTCATGCTGTTTCGGATGTGAAGGGGCAGAGGTCGTTCCTTACTTTGAATGCTCTTAATGAGTTTGATCCGAAATATACTGGTGTGGACTGGAGGCAGAAGCTTGAAACCCAGAGAGGAGCTGTGCTTGCTACTGAGCTTAAAACAATGCCAATAAGCTCGCAAAGTGGACTGCCCAGGCTCTGCTGGCGAGTGCGGATATGATGAAGTTGGGATATGTTTCGAGGATTCACCCGAGGGATCATTACAATCATACTATACTGAGTGTTGTTGGGTACAAACCGAGGGACTTTGCGGCACAGATCAATTTGAACACGTCGAACATGTGGGGGATCGTGAAGTCAATTGTTGATCTTTGCATGAAGCTTAATGAGGGGAAGTATGTGCTCGTGAAGGACCCTGCAAAGCCGCAGGTGAGGATCTATGAGGTGCCTGCAGATGCTTTTGAGAATGATTACATGGAGGAGCCGTTGCCAGAGGAGGAGCAAGTGCAGCCACCAACAGAGGAAGAGGACGCTGAGAAGGTTATGGATGCTGTTGCTGAGGCGGAGGCCAATGGTGCTTTGGATGAGGGTCAGGCAGAGAAAGAGGCTGGTGCTGCTGTTGCTTGAGGGGGTACATTTGCTGCCTTTTTAATTGCATTTAGTTGAAAATTTGGACGTTTTTTGCATTACAGTTCAGTTATATGTCACTGTTTGGATCTTGAGATATTCCTGTGTTATTTAGCCTAAAGTCTTTCTGCGCATATGTTATTAGTTCGCACCGTTCAACCGCTAAATTCACGCATGTCATTTTGATTTTGCATCCCACTTAAGCTTACTGCTCTAACTGCAGACCTTAATATTTGGATTTCATATGATCTGTTCTTGTTGAAGATTCTGCTTGCACTTTGGCTGATGCAAGGACTAGACCCTTAATCTATTTGGATTGTGCTGGAATTGCCTAGAAAGCAAATTATTATGATTTTAACTGGAAACTTGTTGGTAAATGATGAGTCACTTGTTTTGAAATTGATTCTGAAAAAAATATAGAAGCAGAAGCTTGACTATGTTGGTTTAAGTCTTAAGATGTGCATGTACTTTTGTTATTTAGATGATAAACCTAGTACACGTCCCCATGTACACTGTGTTTCTTTCTTTGGACTCCTAATAGATGATTTCCTGCATTGCAAGTATGCTATCTATCATGCAACTGCAAGTTACAAAGTTTATCTTTGATTGACTGTGTTACGAATGTGTTACTTTAATGTCTAGAGTCTTGAATTATGTTTGACATGTGGGCATGTGTTAGGTACAAACATGTTATCATGTCTGAGGAACACCTTCATGGCTTTGACTTGTGCATGTTTGATTTGTATGTATCGCGATGATTATATGGGGTGTATTCACATGATATGCTGAGCAGCTGATGCACGAGTCAAATGATTTATTTGTACGATATATATTTGTTACAATTAGCATTAGGTGTTTGATGTATATTATTGAGGAAATGTAAGTGGCACAGGAGAAATTCTGTGGCACAGGAGAAATTGTATTTATGTACTGCATATGTGATTTAGTTAGTTGTTGAAGTGAAAATCATATAGGGTACAAATGAATACTTGCTGCTTATTGCCACAGTGAATGGACATGAGGCTTGTGGATGTTCTCAACAAGTTAGATAAGCAGGTATACATGTTTTTATGTGTACTTAACTGTGTGGGAACTTCATCTATAAATTGTGGTATTGCTTGATAGATCCCATACCACAGAATTTTATGAACCTTCAACCTTACTCTTTGGTTTAGAAGCAAAGGAAACTTCGTGAGAAGTATACTAACTTTGGTCTCTACCATGTAGGATGTGTTATTTGATTTATGAGGTGTTACAGAGAAACCACTGGTCTCGAAAACAATTGTTTACCTGAGTGTTGAACTATATAGTTAGGGTAGTTGTTTTATGCACTGTAGATAATACAGTCATAGACTCTACCATCCATTTTTTACTTTATTTATCTACATACTTTTTGTTATATAGGATATGTTCTGTTATATAAGATATGTTCTGGTGCAAAGAAAAACCTTGGCTTCAAGTATCTGGTGGAAATCTGAAATTATCTTTTCAAAATGGAACAAGATGTCTTAATGGTAACAGATGAATAATAATCTAGAAACATCCATTTAGTTGGTTTGGCTTCCTTCTCCAGTTGGTAGAAGCCAATACATAAAAATGTCATCTTTTTGGTCGACATTTAAAACTCTGTTAATTATATGATCCTCCTGCTCTGTGTATTTCTTTGCTTTCTAGTCATGATTATCATTACTACTGAACTCCCATTCTAGCATGATTGAGTTCAACCATGACATATATCACTTCAGAGGCTTTTATAATATTTGGTATGCCAGTAGAGGTAAACTCCCTAAACTATCATTTAATCCTATGCCAAGTGATATATTTAGGTACAATTAGTATAAGGGCAAAAGGGTATGGCCATATGAGGTTTCTGGAAAATTGATGGCCGTCTGAGCATGTAGAGAGTTTTGAGGAAATTGAACCATTGTTGGGACCATGGATTATAAGGTCTTTTAGGTTCTTTGGAAAGAACCGTTTAATGGAGATGATGGCTGAGAGGTTCTTAATGATTATATATCTAGGCTGTGAATTTTATTCTGTCAAACAGTGTGGTGGAACTATGGGGACTAATGCTGGTATGTACTATAGAAGAACGCCTAGGGGTAAAGTATGCAGGGCTTTGAGGCTGTAGTTGTATCATGTTCTTTTGGAGTTTTTGTTTCTTGAATTACTGCAGGATTTAGTCAAAATGAGAGGAGGGAAACATTTATGCCTCTCTTTGTAGGGTATTTAGGTTACGAGATACTATCAGATCTGTTGTAGATGTGCTAGTGTAAGTTGATATTAACATAGAGACAGAAAGGGGGACAGACACAGGATATAAGAAAATGTTGGGGGAAAAAAAGAGGCTGGGGAAGACAAGTTTACTTTCCATTTCAAAATATTGTCTTTGGCAACGATGTTGGCGAAATGTCTGTGGTGCATGGACATTTGACCGTGAGGCATGTATTAGCTTTTGCTATCCTTGTCTAATTCTTTGTGCATCTTCTATAAATTGATGCAAAGAGTATGCGTATTCGATTACTGTGATCCATTGGCTTTGAAGTCTGCTAAATGGTGTGACCTTCTCTGTGTAATGGTGGAATTGGTTTTTCTGTTTCAATGCAATGGGGATATGCCTCTATAGTCAGTAGCAGTCTGATCTCATAATGTAGTGGTTTTTTTTTTTTTTTTTTTTTTTTTTTGTTTAATAAAGGTTGTATAGCCCAGTCTTGAACCTGAGAGACATCCCGTTCCCGACCAAATTCCTTTACCACTGAGCCTGGTCTCAGTGGCATCATCCAGACCTGTCAAGAAATGCTGAATTCATGGTGAATGCCTGGATGCATGTTTGTTTACTACATGGAGCTGCTAGTTTAAATTTTAGATGTCTGATTAAAGCAAAGCTTAGTCTTTTGACGAATCTTAGATAATTTTGTTGAGGTGTATGGTCTTGCCTTTTGAAGCTAATAATCATCAAGGTCCTTACATTTTAACTTTTAAGCCTATAATCCTCTTGCAGACGACCAATTTAGCTTCATCCTTCTGTTGTTCCAAAGGTTGTTTTGAAGATTATATTTTCAACTGTTAAGGGGATTCTCTTTATGTGCCAGTTGCTATGCATGTTGCTTCATGCTCTTACATTTTTACTTTGGGGCTCTTTAGTTAGGGGTGGAAGTGAGGAAGTGAGGATGTAGTAATAGTTCCTTTTGGAATTTGAGAATTGGTTAGTAAGTATTCCGGTGTTTAGATGTTGTTGGGAAGTGTGATTTGAAAAATGTTATATCTTCTGGTGTTTGAATGGTAATGTGGAAGTGGAAGTGCAAAAGTTGACCTTAAGTTGACTGTGAAATAATTTTAAAAATAAAAATTAATTAAGAAAAATAAAAATTGGACTGAAATTAGGATGCAAGTGAGATTACCACAAAATTAACTGTTTTGAGCTACAACTTATTACAAATAAGATTTACATGACAGAATTAACTGTAGCACTCTGAAAGTGAGGAAATGGTTATGTAAAAAAGGAAAAGAGAGAAGAAAAAAAGATTTTTCACATTTTCTTTTTCCAGTGTTTGGATAGATAGGGAAGTGAGAAATGACGATTTCCCATTTCCTTACTTCTGCCCGCTTTCTTGAATCCAAACAGCCCATTTGTATCATCTATATATCTGCACAGGTAATTGCTATATTATGATTTGTTGCCAGGACCATTTTCTTTTCTGGCACTTTGCAACCATTTCCTTTCTTGTGCAATTCTTTTAGCTTGATGGTGAGATGTATTTTTGGGGAATGTACATCAAAGTTGCATTGATAAAATAGCATATGGATCCAAGGAAAATTGGTTGATTCTAAGAAAATATGTTCTTTTGCTGCGTATGTATGGTAAATGTTGAAACTCAAGCCAGGTTATGTTTAATTCTTTATCTTAATGGGGCCGGTATCTCATCACAGTTCTATTATGTTTGCTTAGTTGCACATTGCTTTGTGTTGAAAGTATGTAGGCAAGCTTGAATTCTAGTTGGAAATGTTGCAGTTTTACAGGTCCTTCGAAGTATTTTTAGTCAAATTCAAGTAGTCGAGATTAATGGTTTCCTTTCAGTTCCTTGGATACTGTCTATGTTGACTGCGCCATCTTTTGTGCGTCTTTGTGGATTTGCTCTCACAATGCCCATCTTTCTTATCATTGCGACCAGATCTGATGAACCTCAGGTCTGAGTCCATGCATTCTGAGTATCATCTTAATTATAAGATACATGGATGTTGGAAGGAAAAATTGTTGACCGGAAAAATCTGTGAGATGGCTATGTCTGTGTGACTGTTTATCAGTGTTCTAATGGCGGCCACAGCGGCTACATCGGCCGGAAAAATTTATCGGAGATGGGGATATATCGGGGATATTTTTAAAAATCGGATGTCAAAATCGAGTGTAATATACATATCTTCCTGTCTTAAATTGCATCTCAATAAGACAGTATGTGTATAAATTATATAAATCTACATAAAATATCATACTTATATGTTTGAGATATACGTAACTCGATAACTTGCATTAAGCCTATGAATTCATAATCATTATCTAAGTGTAGAATCTTCAAAATGTTACATTGTCACATCACTCGAATTACCCAAATACCTTGTTTTCCATTATGTTTGCAAAGGGGAAAACTTACAAATAAAAGGGTTTGAGGAGCTAAATTACAAGTATTCTCAAAAGATTACAAGTAGATCTCCTCAGAGATTCTGGGAAAATGTGCCGATAGGAGTCTGGTCAGCGCGCGACCACTTTGTCCCTTTGACGATGCGAGCGATGAGATTCCTTCTCGCCTGGTTCCGGGAATCAGAGAATAGAGGATTGGTAGAACCCTCTGGCTACTTCTCAAAACCGCCTTCTGTAAGGAATTCCTTCTCGCCTGATTCCGGAGATTCCTTGAGGAAAAGGGGTTGTTAGGGTATCGCCACCCTGAAAATAGAAGTATTTCTCTTGAAAGGTCTCTGAATTAGAGAACGCACGGTGCGTTATGAAGAAGTCCAATTCTCCTGATCAGCAGAGGATTGATTTGGGAGCAGAAGCCCGCTTTGATTGATCGCCAATCTCTGGAAGCCCTCTCTTCTGATGCGATGCGATTGCGATGCGATGCGATGCGATGCGATCCCTTTCTCTCTCTTGCCCCTGACGGGCTATTTATATGAAGAGCAAGAGTATAATCGTCCCCTTGAAGATATGGAAACAGATTGAACCGAATCTGTTTGAATCTGGAAAGTAGCCTTGCTGCGAGGCTAGGATAGCTTCTGCGGAGCTAGAAAATAGGCAAGTCGGTTGATCTTTCCGATTTGATTTGATCCTTTCCATCTTGTTGGAGGATTTTCTCTGATCTTCTTACTCGTTTTAAGAGAGTCAAGAGATTGCGGCAATCACCTGCCATATTTGAATCCCGATTGGATTTGATTAGATTGAATCCGATCTTGTCAAGAGATTTGATTGGTCAAAGGTTGACCATAGCAGGCTAATAGCGGAGCTGCCCGCTCCGAAGCTCATAGCGGAGCTAGAGGCAATCCTTAGCGAAATCCTGAAAAGAGGCTTTTCGGCGAAGCTATCAGTTAGCTTCTTGGCGATGCTCTGGATGATGCTAGCCTCTCAAACGAGGCTATCTCCTTGGGCTAATGTAATGCTAAATGCTAGCATTTTAGACCTGCTGAGGTCTGTTTAGAAACAATCCGGGTTCACTGTTCTGCTTGCTGGATCAGTGGAGTCCGAACCGCTTCCTTGTCCCTTGGAGGTGGGTGGAAACTGGTCTTCAGCTTGTCTGTCCCTTGTCTTTTGTAAATGTCAACAAGTTTAGACATCGTTCGGACCAATGAGAATCTTGTCTTTTTTAAGTGTCAACAAGACCCCCTTCAAAGTTTTCGAGAGTCTGCAATAGCTCAGACTCCGAAACACTTTGAACTGCTGTGATGGTATGTGGAGTATGAACGTCGCCATGATGGTTGAGTTCAGCTTCGCCTTCAATCCTGCTTTGGGATGAATTCGCCGAAGAATTGTACTGGTTCGCGAGTAGCTTCGCGTCGGGGTAGCTCCGTATCTGGGCTTCCAAGAAATAAGTTCGCTTTGGAACTCCTGTTGCCTTTTCAAAGCCAACTGCCGTGGGGCGGTTACAAGGAGGATCATTCCTTCTTTCGCACTGATCGAGAGAGATGTTCTCCGATTTGCACGTTTCCAAGGGAGGATATTCCCTTTATTCAAGGCGCCATAAGTGCTTTTTATGAGGGAGACGTTTTCTCCCTTTGCACGGTTCCAAAGGAAAACCGTCCCTTCCATCAAGGCGCAATAAATGCCTTGAATGCGCTCGTGCTTTCACGCTTGGGGTGGTTGCGCTCAGGCCATGGGGCCTATAAATAGGACACTTGAGGTCCTCTGAAGAGAAGTGCTTTGCCTCTCTTCTCTTCTCTTGGTTTGAAAGAGATACTCAGATCTCTGAATTAGTGGGAAAAACCCACTCTGGTTGTATAACCGGCCAAGGACCAGTAAGTCTTGATCATTCAAAGACTTCACCGCTTTTAGGGAATTCATCTCCCTTGGTTTAGCTTTGACAGCTGCTTTAGAGATTGGCTTCCCTTGTTCTTCATCTTGCACTTGGCTGATCTGCAGAGAAGAATTTCAGCACAGCTTCCCTGTGAAGCTACCATCTTGACTTAATCAGAGAAAGATCACTGCATGTTAAGTCCGCTACACAGGCAGAACTTAGGACTTGGTCTCTTCAAAGTTGAGCCAGTCTTGCCATATTGGTGAATGTTGAGACTGTGTCTGACTTTGCCATAGAGGTGAGGCTAGGACTTGGCGTTTGCTGAGCTAGTCCATTAGTTGCTGTGCAGGCGGAGCCTGTCCTCTGCTGAAGTCGGATTGCTTTGCCGCCCAAGAATCTGACTTAATATCTTTGCGGCTTTTTCTGTGCTTGACTGCTAACTTGCTCCAATTTGCCTTGCAGTGAGCTATACTTGCCAGTCTGATAACTTGATGGAAGAAACCATGAAATCGCCTTATGCTTCCCCGGTTGAAGCTTTACTTTTAAGCAGGAGGAACAATTCGGGGCAGCGAATGCGCGTCCCAGGGGCTGTTGGTAGCCTTTTATCTGAGATGATTCGTTCTGAGGTGAGGCTGGCCGCCGCCTTTATCGGAGAGGATCCGCTTCAAGATGATGGGCGTCGCCTGTGGAATCGCCGGCATCATTACCGACTTTCAACTTTGGTGGCTTTTGGGGATGATCCACTTCAGGAAAGCGGATATCGCGCCTGTTAGATCACTGGTACCACTGCCAATTCCCATTTTACGTGATCTATCGTGTTGGCGGCGATAGGTTTTTATTGCCAGGCTTCAACAAAAATGGCCTAGCAATATCTGCCATTTTTGTGGAGAATAATGACCGTGTCCTTGCGGCACCACTGATTACAGCCTTATGCAGGAGGAAGGCCCTTCTTGTCCCGTTGGTCCAGCCTGGGAGCAGATAAAACCGCTTGTATGCAAATGACCTTGTTGTTTAACTTGGTGTGTTATATAAAACACAACTTTGATGTAATATCAAATGTACCCTTGCTTTTGAATCAATGAAAGTTCATCGTCTGATCCTTTGATTTTTGCTTACTTTCACTGAGAGCTTGGCCATTGCTGGGCTAAACTGTGTGCGGAGCTAAGGACATAGTCCTTCCTTCGAATGATCTTCGCGAGACTGGTGTGTATCGCGAGCAGCACGCTTTTTAGAGGGCTAAGGTAGGCCTTTCAGCGAAGCCTTTAAAAGATTGTGCGAAGTCCGCACTTTTGCACTAGTGCGAAGTTAACTCTTAGTAGAGTTGAACCGGCGCTTCGGGCGCTGTTTCGAATTAATTCGAAACGGCGGCATGAGCCTTTTTTTGAGGCCTCATTTCAGGCACTGATTGGCCTATAAAAGCCTGATCGGGCTGAATATGGAAAGGTCTCTCTTTTTTTAGAGAACTTTCTATCTCTTCCTCTTCTTCTTCCCTTTCATTCAGAGATCTTTGAGGACTCTAGCAGCTCTTCAATGGCGCCCAAAAGACGAGCGGGAAAAGAAGTGGCGACTTCTGTGGCGGAGGGCCTTCCTCCTTCGGTCATCGAGCGACCAGTCACTGGTAAGGAATTTTTCTCCCAGATTAGAGATGATGGTCTTCCTCCTTTGGAGTCGGTATCTGGCCATTAGGACGATCGAATGGGATCTATCCTCATTAGGGAACTCATTTCCCTGAACTTCCCTATTTTCCTTGCACCAGGGAAGTAAGAACTGAACAGTTCTTCTTTTAGGCTTTCGTAGGAAGCCATTGCTTGGGCAATCTCCATCCTGTTGAGGAACAGGATGTGGGTCGTGTCCCTTCAGTCGTGGCTACGAAGGACGACCGTTGACCATGATGTCTTTTGATGACGTCAGCCCTTAGGGCTATGCCACTTCCTGCTTTAAGCGAAGTTGGCGCTTTGGATATTTTCTGCAAAGATGCAGTCTTATCCATGAAGTGAAGCTTTTTCAAAGCTATCGCCTTGCAGGCCCTGCTTGCTGGGCGAGGCTATGCCTTAGTGAATTTTTATGCTTTCGCATCCACTTGATTGGTGAACTAATCATAGCTCATTTCTGTTTTTGCAGTACATTACGCCTCCGGCCTCCAGAACAGTCTGTTCGGTGTAGCCAGTCGAGCAGGCGGAAGCATCAGCTTGCAGTTCTATGGGGAGGCTTCATTGTTCAGTGAGCCGAGCTCCCTTGTACGGGATACGCTCATCCAGGACGGTCGTCCGCAGGCCATGCGGAGCATCTTGACTACGGCTCCACTTGAAGATATCGACCGTCAGGCTTACAGAAAGCCTGACTTCATGTTCGGGGATGCTGCACCTGATCCCGATCGCCAGCTGCAGGCCGGTGAAGGCCAGTGGATCTTCCAGTTGGACGGCGAGAGATTCTATCTCCCGTCCACTAAGCGGCATTTTGCTTTGTCTTCCTTCGTGAGCGTGACTCAGGCTCGGAAGATGGCGTGGGGCGTGAGCCTAAATGCCGAGTCTGTAAGTGTCGGGAGGTTGACATTCCAGTCCGGCTACTCGAGGGCTGGCCATCCTCGTAGCATAATGGGGCTATACCCTGGGAAGGTATCGCGGGACCTTCCAGTAGGAGAGAACCCAGCTGCGGCGCCGACCTTTGGCACTCAGTTCTGCGAAGTTGACGGGAACTACCCCGCCACCGATTTCAGGACTCCCGGTTGGGTCCACCCTCCTAGATCGTGGTGGGCGGAGTTGACCAACTATATCCTCACCCATTTTGAGGGGGACTTAGAGAGGTTAAACCTCCATGAGGCCGTCAGGGCGACCTGCTACGGCATCGAGATGAAGGTGGCGTGCTTCTACGCCATCCTTGAGTTGTATTGCCCGGCCTCGGGGACTTTCTTCACCCCCAGTTGGTGAGTTGGGCATGGCCCTGCACGAGATGCGGGAGATCTCTGCTTTGCCCTTCGGGTCTCTTCCATACGAAGAGTACTTTCCCTGTGAGGCGGAGTTGGCTATTCTGGAGAAGCAGGAGCCTGCTCTGCTTGAGACATATCGGGAATTGATGTGCCATTTGCACATTTGCTCCAGCATCCACACTGGTGGCAAAGGTAGCTCGAAGAGCTTGAAGAGCTGGGGGAATTACTTGTTCCCGGATATGACTAGTGCGCCTGAGGCAGCTCATTGCGGAGTTGCTGAAGAAGACATCTTGGCAAGGATGGAGGTGCATGCTGAAAAGGACATCGTCGTGGCAGAAGATGATGGTCCTTTCGGGAAGGGTGACGTTCTTCGGAGCTTTCACCATCAGGCCCGTCGGCCTATGTCTCGCAAGGCGTTGCTGGCCGGCTTCTTAACCATCTGGTTAAAGAAGTGTGTCGTGCCTTCTTCTTCGGGTGACATCGTCCACCCGAATGTGCTGCTGCCCGCCGTCCGCTTGGTCCATGGCCACCGTCTGGGTCTTCTCCCGGCCATGGTGTGTTGTATTCAGAGGGGCCTTCGTGCATTGACGGAGGCTTTCTGCAGGCCAATGGCGTCAAGGCGAGGGAAGGGTGCCGTCCTGCCTTGTGACGGACCCAATCCTAGGGTAGGTTTACCGTACACCTACTTGATGGCGTGGTTCGCCTTGCACTGCCCCAGTTTGATTGGAGCTGGGGAAGACCCTCCGCAGGGTGTTCAAACGGCGCTTCTCCGTCGCTTTGAAGGCCGTTCGTGGCAGAAAACTTATGTGGCCGAGGCCCGTAAGTTAGTGCGTCGTTATGACGCTTATAGCCTGTTCCGTTGTTTTCCTCGCCTGCGGGGTGCAGGATACAACGAGGAATTCCATGATGTAGAGTCAGGTCGATCTCTCATGAGTCAGGGTGTTTTCGAGTGGCTGGTCTGTATCCGGCCCTCGCATTTGCTGTACAGGAGTGGGGATACCTGCTACCTGGAGCCCTACGTCCCGAGCCGGTTTGCCCGCCAATTTAGGTATGACCAGTTGTATGTGGGCAACCCCAATCCGGACCTGGCTTTCATGGGGAGCCTCATTGATGGGGCTCGTGCTTGGCGGTTCTTTACCGCGGATGGCACTGGAGCGTGGCTACGCACGCCGCTGAGGGATCCCGGCCTTTGGACGACCCTGTGTTTCTGCCAATGGTATGCGGCTTCGAACTCCACACCTGCTGGGTTTAATGCCAACCGTTCGGGTGTGAAGTTAATTTCTCATCGGATGAGGCAGAAGGCTTCTGATAAGATGGAGGGCAAACGAGTCCGTGTTCCTGGCATAGAGGAGTTCATCGCTGTAGAGGACAGCGGGGCTTCTGATGCAGGGAGCCCTCGCTTTGAGGTAGGGACGAGGGCTGATGCCCATGAAGCTGATATTCGTGAAGCCGGGTCTGGTGTAGTGGGGACAGCTCCCTCACAACATGTGGAGGAAGTGGAAGAAGAGGACTCTGATGTCCACTTCAAAAGGAAGCGTGGGAGTGGATCCCGTAGGAAGTCGTCGGCGAAGAGGCCCCGTCGCCATGCTCCTACAATTGTGGTAGAGGGCGAACCCTCTACTGCGCTTCCTTCTGCTGCTCCATTAGTGGCTGAGCCGTCGGTTGCTGAACCGACTACTGGTAAGATTGGCCCCCATCTAATATGCCTTCAGCGCACTTTAAATAACTCATCATTTGCTTTTTGTTGCAGGAGCTGAGGAGCATGGGGAGCAAGGGGACCAGTATGATCCTCTATTCGCTTATGGAACTGCAGCTGGTTCCTTTACTCGCTCGGAGGAGTCTGGAGGTGATGCGGCCGACATCGGCCTCTCGGGCGCTGGGACTTCTAAAGGAAGTCCTATGACATCCAGCTCTATCGGGTGGTCTGCGGAGAAATCGGCGAGCAGGCCGGCTATCCGCATTGATTCTGGCAAGAACTTCGCGATGGAACCCCTAGAGACTGATGAGGCTGACGAAGTAACATCAGCCTTCGGTAAAATGACGACCTTTTGATCTCCTCTTGTTTACTGCATCTGCTTTTTGACCATGGCTTTGTTGCAGGTGTTCGGCCTCAAGATGCGTCGGCTTTGAAGGAGCCGGAGACTTCCCCTGGAAGGTCAGAGGGTGGGTTGAATGCTTCCTCCACGGCGGATGTTGCCATGTTGGACGTGTTGTATGGCGACTTGCCTTCTTATCAGCCCACGTCAGCTGAAAGGCGAGAGGCTGAAGGGGCGGCAGTCCCGGAGGTATCCTCACTCCCAATCACATCACCGAGTAAGGTGCCGGCAATTTTGCCCAGTGCGGGGCTGAGGGTGATCGTGGACCCTATTTCCCCGACTTTGATTGTCGAGCCTGCTGCTCAGGAGGTGGTTGCCAGTCCTATCTCCGCGGTGGCTGGCGTGCTGGTGTCGCTGAGGACTCCGCCGAGGTCACCTTTGGCTTGCCCTGCTGCTGTTGATGTTCCCGCTTCTTCTTCTGCGGCGGTGTCGACTGGGTTGGTAGATTGCCCCGAGGTTGTCTCAAAGGTTGATGAAGCTGAGAATGACTTCATCGGTAATCTGGTCGACAGCTTCTATAACAGTTTGGAGCAGACTATCGGTCTAGTCTTGAAGGGCTCGCCTGTGCCATTCTCGAAGCTGAAGATGGTCCTCTCCCGTGGTATCGAGTGTATCCGGGACTTTGAGGGGTACCATCAAGCTGCTGCTCTAGAGCTCCTGGTAGATGACCTTGAGAAGGACGTGGAGGAATGGCGCCATTTCCATCGTTCAGACGCAGCATCTTTGGCTGATGAACGGCTCACACGTCTTGTCGCCCAAAGGCGCGAGGCTCAGCTCGCCGCTCAAGAGGCTGCTGAAGCTATCTCTTCTGACTTGAAGTCCTTGGAGACAGAGCAAGCAGAGGTTGGGAGTGCAATTGACGCTTCCACCAGTGCTCTTCTTGATGCCGAAGATAAGGTTAAGAGGGCCGAAGAGATGATCCGGAAGGCAAATCTCCTCTTATCCAAAGCTACACAGATGCGTCATGAAGAGTCTGCGCGGCTTAAGCAGCTCAGGGCTCGGAGTGAGGAACTGGCGCGGCAGAAGTCGTCACAGAGGGCGACTTTGGCGGAGGTCGAGGCTCGTCTGGCTCAGGCGGTGGACTTCGATGAGGCTGAGCTAAGATCACAGGCGCTGGCCCAGGCTGCTGATGACAGGAGGACGAGGCTAGCTTCGCTCGGAGATCGGATCCGATCTTATCATGTACGCCTATAGGCTCCTCCATGTATCCCATCCTTTTGGAATTTAATAAAAATTCTTTCTTTTGTCGTCTTTGTTTGTTTGGATAATGAGGCATGGCTGTCTGTTGGTTCAGAGGTCGCAATGACATAACCGAATGGGACGTCGCCAGTCTCGAGGTCAGCCCTTTACGGGGCTAAAAGGGGAGATACTTGCCTTTTGTAAATGTCAGCAAGCATCGAGATTGAGACTTAGCTGTCTGCTGGTTCAGAGGTCGTAATGACGTAACCAATTGAGACGCCACTAAGCTCAATGGTAGATGAAACTTAGCTATCTGCCAGTTCAGAGGTCGCAATGACGTAACTGGTTGAGAAGCCACCAAGCTTCAAAATAGGTGATACTTGTCTTTTGTAGATGTCGACAAATATCGAGACCTGTCTTTTGTAAATGTCAACAGGGCTCGGGATCGAGACTTAGCTGTCTGCTGGTTCAGAGGTCGCGATGACGTAACCAATTGAGACGCCACTAAGCTCAATAGTAGATGAAACTTGGCTATCTGCCAGTTCAGAGGTCGCAATGACATAACTGGTTGAGAAGCCACCAAGCTTCAAAATAGGCGATACTTGTCTTTTGTAGATGTCGACAAATATCGAGACCTGTCTTTTGTAAATGTCAACAGGGCTCAAGATTGAGACTTAGCTGTCTGCTGGTTCAGAGGTCGCAATGACGTAACCAATTGAGACGCCACTAAGCTCAATGGTAGATGAGACTTGGCTATCTGCCAGTTCAGAGGTCGCAATGACATAACTAGTTGAGAAGCCACCAAGCTCGACAATGAGTGATGAAGTCTCGTTTTCACGAGGGAATCACTGTCATAGGTTTAATGTTAACATAACAGTGGAATATGTGTGGTCCTACCATTCTATGGATGAGATTGGTAAGTGACTTTGGAGGTCTCGCTCTCATGAGGAGAAATGAGGGGACTGCTGTCATAGGTTTAATGTTAACGTAACAGCGGAATATGTGGTCTTACCATTCTATGGATGAGAATTGGTAAGTGATTCTGGAGAGGGAATCAAGTGGGAGCAGATCCCTTGGGATTTTAAGCAAACCCCTAGCCGCCAACAGATTTGATATGCTTGGAGAAAGAGAGAGGCTCTCTTTGTGCGCATTCCGGACGCGCGGGTCTCGATCAGAGGTGTAATGTTAACTTGACCGAGAGCAAGATCCTTGATTAAGGATAGTACTTCTTTAAGAATTTGCCATTGATTGGCATCATGAGGAGGTCGCCATCTGCAGTCGTAAGGCGGTATGCTCCGTTTGAATAGACTGTCTCTATCACAAACGGTCCTTCCCATTTAGGTTGAAATTTGCCTTTGGTCTTGTGCGTCATAATCATCGGTCGTCTGACGGCTAAGACCAAATCTCCTTTCTGGAAGGTTCTTTGCTTAACCTTCTTATTGAAAGCTTTTGACATCCGAGCCTGATATAGCTCGATGTGTTGCTGAGCTTGCAGCCGCTTCTCGTCCAGGGCTTCGAGCTCTTGAAGACGCAGGCGATCATTGTCTTCTGATGTCATTTTAGTAGTCAGGGCTACTCGCAATGATGGCACCTGGATTTCCAATGGGATGACCGCTTCGCACCCATATACTAGGGAGAAAGGCGTATTGCCTGTCGGTGTCCGAACCGTAGTCCGGTAAGCCCAAAGGCATTCACCGAGCTTTTCGTCCCAATCTCGCTTGTTCGAGGAGACAAACTTCTTGAGCAGCTTGATGATTGTCTTGTTGAATGCTTCTGCTAAACCATTGGCGGCAGGATTGTAAGCTGTTGAAGCCATATTCTGAATTCGGTATTTATCGCAGAACCGATAGAATCCTTGGCTTATGAATTGAGGACCATTGTCGTGGATGATCCGCCTGGGGACACCAAATCGATGGATGACATGGTGTTTGATGAAGCTAACCAGATTGGAGGTTTTAACTTCGGCCAACGGTGTGGCCTCTGCCCATTTTGAGAAGTAATCGGTTATTGCCAGGATAAACCGGTGACCTCTTGCCGAAGAGGGACTGATTGGCCCTACGACATCGATTCCACATACTTCAAATGGCCATGAAGCAACAGTAGGGTGGAGCAACTCCGAAGGTTGGTGTATGAAGTCTGCATGGACCTGGCACGCCTTACACCTTCGTGCATATTGGGTGGCATCGGCCATCATGGTCGGCCAGTAGTACCCAAGTCTGTGCAGCCTGTCTTTAAGCTTTGGACCCGGCTGGTGAGCTCCGCAAATATCATCATGTGCTTCTTTATGCACTTCCTGTGCCTCTGAATGGGAAAGGCAACGGAGGAGGACACCATCATATGAGCGACGGTAGAGTGTCTTCAAAGTGGGATCATAGTAGAAACGGAGCGACCTTCGTCTGATGGACGCCGCTTCTTTGGGATCGTCTGGAAGCAGACCGTGCAGAGCGTAGTCAATGAGAGGGAAGCGCCAATCCCTCGGCTCAAGATCCGTGGAGATATTATGGACCTCTTGGATCCTTAGAATATGCTTGGAGCATACGAGATGCCGGGTTGCGACTGTGAGGTGATACTCGGTGTCGGCGGTAAGGCTAGCGTTGTCGCTAATGCAGCGAGAGCATCCGCCTTGGTATTTTGAGATCGGGACACATGCCCGATGTAGAAACCTTCAAATAAGCTAGCCAATTCGATGGTTGTATGATAATAAGGCACCAAGTCCTCATGGCGGACTTCATATTCGCCTTTGACTTGACTGATGACCAGCTTTGAATCGCCGTAAGCTTCAAGGTAGCGTACCCCCATTCCCTGGGCGAGCTGGAGACCGATGAGCAGAGCATTGTATTCCGCTACATTATTAGAGCATGATTCTGTCAAGGAGAATGCTCTGGGAAGGATATGATCATGTGGGGAGATGAACACAACCCCCACTCCGGCAATAATCTTCCCTTTGGGGCCCATCCGCGATGCTCCGTCGAAGAACATCTGCCACACTTCCTCTGCTGAGGTTGCATTAGACTCGAAGACTTCATCAGGGATGTCTTCGTGAAGTTTTGAATGTTCTGGAACTGGATGAGCAGCTAAGAATTCTGCAAGGGCCTGGCCTTTAACTGCCTTCTGAGGAGTGAAGGTCATGTCGTATTGAGACAACAGAAGTGCCCATTTAGCCAACCTTGAATTCAGCGACCCTGGCTTCGTCATGAGAAGACGTAAAGGGTTCACCCTGGAGATGACATGTATGGTTTGGCCAACCAAATAATGTCGTGTCTTCTGGACAGCGAAGACGAGAGCTAAACACTCTTTCTCAATAGGATTGTAGCGAGATTCCGCTCCTATGAGAGTCCTGCTCAGATAATAAATGGCCTGCTCATGGCCATTGTCGTCCTTCTGAGCGAGGAGGGCACCGAGGGAATAGTCCAGAGCTTTTACATAAAGCAAGAATGGTTTCCCTGATGTAGGGGCCACTAAGACCGGGGGTTTTGTGAGATACCTCTTAATGTCTTCATAAGCTTCTTGACAAGCTTGGTCCCATATGAAGGCAGTACCCTTTTTCATGAGTCGGGTAAAGGGCTGGCAACGGCCCGAAAGATTTGCTATGAATCTTCTGATGTAGGCTAATCTGCCTTGCAAGCCTCTGAGCTCTTTGAGGTTCCTTGGTGGATGCATGTCCTGGATGGCTTTGACTTTGTCTGGGTCAAGATGAAATCCTTTTGATGTGACAATAAACCCAAGGAACTTGCCACTAGACACTCCCAAGAAGGATTTTGTCGGGTTCATTTTCAGCTGATGAGCCCGCATTATGTCGAACATCGTTCTCAGATCGCGAAGATGTTCATCTTTGCTGCGGCTTTTGACGGCAATGTCGTCAACATAGCATTCCACCGTCTTTCGGAGATGGTCGCGGAAGATCATGCTCATCGCCCGCTGGTAGGTTGCTCCGGCGTTCTTCAGTCCGAAGGGCATTACAGTGTAGCAGTATACCCCCAATGGCGTTCGGAAAGAAGTATGCTTCTCGTCGTCGGGATACATCTTGATCTGGTTGTACCCTGAGAAGCAGTCCATGAAAGACATCCTTTCGAACCCGCATGTGTTGTCAATCATGACGTCGGTGATGGGCAGTGGGAACTCATCTTTGGGACAGGCCGTATTGAGATCACGGTAGTCGATGCAGATCCGTATTTTCCCATTCTTCTTGAGGACGGGGACTATGTTAGCCACCCAATCTGGATGTTGTTCCTCCCGGATGAAGCCACAAGCAATGAGTTTATGAACTTCGGCTTCAATAGCCTCCATGATGTTTGGGCAGAAACCGACGTTGTTGCTGCTTGACTGGCTTAACGTCGGGCTTGATGTTTAGACGGTGCATAGCGACCTGTGGATCAAGTCCAGGCATGTCTTCGTAGCTCCAGGCGAAGACATCTATATACTCTTTTATGAGTATTATCAATTCTTCCTTTTCGATAAGTGACAGGCTTTCACTTATGAAAATCGGTTTGGGATGATCCTGACTGCCCAAGTTGACCTGCATCACCTTGTCTTCGGTAGGCAGCTCGCGCAGCTCAAACCGCTTTTCCCATTGGAGGCTCAATTATTGGGCCCATGATTCCTCATCGGCAACCTCTGCGGGTTCCAACTGACTGCTTGAAGTCATGAGGCTTTCGAATATCCCTCCTATGCTGACATCAGAGTCCCATTCGGAGGATGAGGCCGACTGTGATGGGATCAATCCATCGCCTTTGACCTGAACTGTTGTTGATGATGTGGGTGTAACATACCCTAACCCCCTGCGTGTACTATCATAGTAATTTGCAGGTTTCCCTCTTGGGACGGAGTTACGCATCAAGCTGCGTCTTCCTTTTCCGAAGTTTAGGCCCGCTCCCTGCTTCAGGTTGTAACCCATCTTCTTCATAATATGGCGCGCTGATGGCGCGTAATGAAAGAACTGTGGAGCATCCGACTCTGAGCTTGAGTCTGTAGTTGAGAATCTCCCTGGCCGGGCTCTGCCGAAGATTATCGGCGTCTGACCTTGCTTGGGCGGAGGGACTACCAGCGTGGCCCCTTCTATGGCTTCCACAGATGTACTAGCCACACTCGGCTCATGTACGGGCATATGAAGAGAGCCATCCATAATGGATTTAATCGACCCGATGCTCGCAGGATAATCAAAAGAAATATTATCATTAATTATCCATTCGCCTTCCTCATCAGAAGGGATCTTACATCGGGGATCATTAAAGCATGCTACAATTGGCTCGCCAATCAGAATGGCTGGCATGCCTGTTTCGGGTTCCGAATCCGCCTCAATGCCACTTTCATCATCGTCTGGCAATGGTTCTCCCGGCGTTCCACTAGCCTCTTGATATAGG
The DNA here is from genome assembly GCA_038442645.1 of Agave tequilana. NCBI lineage: Eukaryota > Viridiplantae > Streptophyta > Magnoliopsida > Asparagales > Asparagaceae > Agave > Agave tequilana. The sequence continues at coordinate 25,394 of JAVJIF010026995.1, read as the reverse complement.
AGAGCATCAGTGAAGTAGTTTTCCACCCCCTTGAAGGGTTGCTTCTCCGCGAAGACAGTTCATACTGTCGCATCTTCCTCAACATACTTGAAGCACTGATGGAGAGTGGAAGGAACGATCCAGTTGGCATGGATCCATGGTCGTCCCAGTAGCAGGTTGTATGATGTGTCCGCATCGATGACATAGCATGTCACCTCTGACTTCAAGCTTCCGATTCTGCAGCGGAGCCGAATCTTTCCAAGCGGATGGCTGCTCCCGGCGTTGAAACCATATATTGTAGTGGTGGTTGCGGACAACCTGTACAATGGTATGCCGAGGAAATAGAGGAGCCTTTTGGGGATGATGCTGAGTGCAGACCCCGGATCGACTTGTACTCTTTCAATGCATGTTGAACCGATATATCCGGTATAGTACAGAGGTCGATCATGCTTGTTGTCTTTGAGAAGCATATCTTCCGCCGTAAAGGTAATAGCAGGCACCTTGGATTGCGCGTGATGACACTCTGAGCAGGAAGGTCGCATCTCAACGCCAGGAACCTCGGGCATGCATGTCAGAAAGGACTCCGAGTTGGCCAGCGCATCTCTGAGTGCCTCTCTTGTCTCTTTAGAGAGACGAAGGAGCTCGTGTATTGTGATACGAGCCGGGATATTGGCTAAGTGGGCCAATATATCAAAGCGAAAGGGCGTGGCTAACCCTTGGCCTGGCGGTTTCTTCAACACATGGTCGAACCGCACTTCCTTAGGCTTCTCTTTCCCTTTGGTCAGAACTGGAGCGGATGTCGGCATTGGTACTGACGTCGTTTGCTGTTGTATCTCGTCAGTAGACTTGTCATACTGCCTTTGATATGACTTTCCAGACCGGGTGCCCGTCTGTTGAGGCGCATCTGCCTGCGCTGTACAGGCATGCTTCTCTTCTTCTGAATCGCTGAGGGAAGCCGAAGTAAGATTACCATCATCTGGCAGGACAAAGATGACATTGCAGGACTTGCCTTTTTTGCTGGAGTTCTTCGACGTCCGCTGTACGTCTTGGACGAGGTCAGGGTGTATCCACATGACTTCCCCTGTCTCCAATGTCAAGGGGACGAGACCCTTGTCGTATTGAGTCATGGCTGGAGGATGCTTGACTTCCAACCGCGGCGCCGAGGCTGAATAGGTCCCGTCAGGAACTGTGACCTTCTGGGCAGTGCCGAACTCAAGAGTTACCATATTGGCAGTGACTTTCTTCTGTTCCGTCTTCAGTGTGAGGACTCCGGCGTCGACCAAGGATTGAATTCTATCCTTGAGAACATAGCACTTGTCAGTGGAATGGTGAACCATCCTATGGTAGAGACAGTACTTGGGATCATTTGTGCGCCCTATCTCATCAGGGCGTCGAGCATCTGGTAGCTTCATTTTGTTCCCTTTGTGGAGCAGATGGAATATCGTGACCACCTGATCATCTCTGAAGGAGTACTGTTTTGGAGGAAACTTGGGCTCCTGCTTGTTGAAGCTGCTCTTCTTGGCCTTTGATTGCATGTCCCCGGTCAGCTCGACGGACATAATTTCCTTCCCTTTAGCTTGGGAAGACTGCGGGAGATCGCTGCGCCCTTTGTTGTTCGCGCCCCATTTGCTTCTAGGGGCGGATGGCTCGAACTTCTTAGCCGACTTCTCGGCTATCTCAGCTTGTTCGACCAATTCCTTCCAAGTATGGGCTTTGACAGCCCCCATGCGGACTTCTACTTGATCCAAGAAGTTGTGCCTGCATGTCTGTAAGAGCATGGGTAATGGCATCCCTGCTGGGCACATCAGGGATAGATTTCTGAACCGCTCAATGTATTCACGGACAGATTCGCCTTTCCTCTGCACAGTGAAAAGGAGCTTGTCCATGGTCACTTCGGTGTCATCCTCATAGAAGCGAGAGAGGAACCGAGTTTCCAGGTCGACCCAGGAATTGATAGAGCCCTGAGGAAGGCTTCGGAACCAGTCGAATGCCACCCCTTTCAAGGTGCCGATGAACAACCTAGCCATGATGGCGTCGTTGTTTAGAACATTACCGGTCTGGGACCGGAAATAGTAGATGTGCTGATTGGGCGAGCTCTTACCATCATACGTATGCAACGTTGGTGGTTTGAACTTTGGCGGATATGACACCGAATCCCACTCCAGTGGGTAAGGACGAACTGCCCCTACTTTCTTTAATTCATCCCTCTGAGCCAGGGATGAAATTTGAGCTTGAAGGCCTTTAAGGACTTCGGCATCCAGGGAAGAGCCTCCCTTAGATCTCTCCGTCTTGGGCGGATCGTTGCTGAAGTGTCCCTCCTCATCATGATTGCTCCCGGTATCATCATTCCGGTTGCTGAGGAGCTGAGCGAGCATCTATTGAATATTGTCCAGGGCCTCTTGCTGAGTTCTAGAGGTCTGCTCCTGAGCTTCCAAACGCCGACGAAGGTCGTCATTGGCGTTATCGGCCATATTAACCGATGCTTTGTTCGTTCGCACAGAACTGACTGTTGCTGAAGAGGCATACCCGCTGTCTTCATCTTCTCCATCGGATGATTGGGGCGACCGCCTGAGTTGAGCCGCGGTTGGGACCGTCGAGGAGGAAGGCTGCTCATAATTATAGGGTATCGCCACCCTGGATCTGGTGTTTCGGAAAACACCTTCTTCGCGCACCAAGACTTCATCTATGCCCGGGCTATAATCTGGATCTGGGGAGCCGAAAGGGGTATCATCAGATGTATGACCTTCCCTGTGTCGCTCTCGTCCTTTTCCGGTCATGTTGACGGACGCGAAGGCTGGGCCTCGCGAAGCGCTCCTTTCATGATGTTTCTTTGTGGCATGTACGGACAACCGGTCAAACACCGATTGACGGTGCGGAGACGCAGCCTTGATTGGATATTGCCGACAGCGGGCTGAATGGATTGTCACAAGTCGGCATCCTCTTCGACAACAAGGGGAAGTGGTTTGGAGAGACTCCAATTCCCGCTTGTTTGTCAAGAATTGTCGCAGGTTAGGCTCAACAGAGCCTGAACAAACCCATGGGGAGGCCTTTCTGGAGCGTACAAGGGATGATGCTCCGTTCTTCTTATCCCTGCAGAAGGGATTAGTACTGAATAGTACTTTGGCGCTAGCTTCGCCGACGGGTGCGAGCTTAGTGCCTGATGAATTGGGGAGCGGAGCACGCTGTGGTGCTTTGCCCGCTATTCTGCTGCGAAGGGGATCAACCTCAGATAACACTGCGGTCTTAGCCTTGCGGCCGCGAACCCAGTGAATTCGTTGTGGTGCAATAGCTTTGCTTGTGAAAGCGAGGCTGACAAAAGGTTTTGCTGCCCTTGATTCAGGTGACGGTATGATTGCCGTCGTGACTTCATGGCTGGCAGCATCGTCAGGGCAGACGGGCATCTTACCCTTTTCTTCGCGGGAGAGGCGCAGTCTCGGCATGACTACACCGGGAGCTTTGATTGAAGACTCCTGTTTAGGCTTCCATATCAGCCTTGACAGGGGGCGCCTAGGTTCGCAGGGAACCTGAATAGCCACAAGCGGGGCTGTGGGGTGCTGGCAAAATTCTGCCTCTGGTTTCTGATTTGAAACCTTGGTCATGAAGACCTTCCTGTGCTTCCGTGCTCGAAGCGTCAGGCCACCCCCAGAGAGGACTTTTTCAAATCTTCCTTGATCGATCTGGATAACCAGGTTCTCAAAAGTGCAGGATCTGGGCTGCGGGCATGTTTCCTTGTTGCGCCAGAGAACTGCGACAGGTTTGTAGAGAACCTTTTCCGTCTCCGCAGAGACTTTGCTTGAAGATTTAGCCAGAGAAGATCTGGCTGCACCGACTTTTCTGAATTCAGAGATAGACCCGAAGGTCTGTTCGTCGCACTGCGACACTTGATTCTCAGCAGAGGAGAATACATTCCCCAGCGGAGTCGCCATCTTGTTTTCCATTATGTTTGCAAAGGGGAAAACTTACAAATAAAAGGGTTTGAGGAGCTAAATTACAAGTATTCTCAAAAGATTATAAGTAGATCTCCTCAGAGATTCTGGGAAAATGTGCCGATAGGAGTCTGGTCAGCGCGCGACCACTTTGTCCCTTTGACGATGCGAGCGATGAGATTCCCTTCTCGCCTGGTTCCGGGAATCAGAGAATAGAGGATTGGTAGAACCCTCTGGCTACTTCTCAAAACCGCCTTCTGTAAGGAATTCCTTCTCACCTGGTTCCGGAGATTCCTTGAGGAAAAGGGGTTGTTAGGGTATCGCCACCCTGAAAAGAGAAGTATTTCTCTTGAAAGGTCTCTGAATTAGAGAACGCACGGTGCGTTATGAAGAAGTCCGATTCTCCTGATCAGCAGAGGATTGATTGGGAGCAGAAGCCCGCTTTGATTGATCGCCAATCTCTGGAAGCCCTCTCTTCTGATGCGATGCGATTGCGATGCGATGCGATGCGATGCGATGCGATCCTTCTCTCTCTCTTGCCCCTGACGGGCTATTTATATGAAGAGCAAGGGTATAATCGTCCCCTTGAAGATATGGAAACAGATTGAACCGAATCTGTTTGAATCTGGAAAGTAGCCTTGCTGCGAGGCTAGGATAGCTTCTGCGGAGCTAGAAAATGGGCAAGTCGGTTGATCTTTCCGATTTGATTTGATCCTTTCCATCTTATTGGAGGATTTTCTCTGATCCTCTTACTCGTTTTAAGAGAGTCAAGAGATTGCGGCAATCACCTGCCATATTTGAATCCCGATTGGATTTGATTAGATTGAATCCGATCTTGTCAAGAGATTTGATTGGTCAAAGGTTGACCATAGCAGGCTAATAGCGGAGCTGCCTGCTCCAAAGCTCATAGCGGAGCTAGAGGCAATCCTTAGCGAAATCCTGAAAAGAGGCTTTTCGGCGAAGCTATCAGTTAGCTTCCTGGCGATGCTCTGGATGATGCTAGCCTCTCAAACGAGGCTATCTCCTTGGGCTAATGTAATGCTAAATGCTAGCATTTTAGACCTGCTGAGGTCTGTTTAGAAACAATCTGGGTTCACTGTTCTGCTTGCTGGATCAGTGGAGTCCGAACCGCTTCCTTGTCCCTTGGAGGTGGGTGGAAACTGGTCTTCAGCTTGTTTGTCCCTTGTCTTTTGTAAATGTCAACAAGTTTAGACATCGTTCGGACCAATGAGAATCTTGTCTTTTTTAAGTGTCAACATACCTAACCTAGAAATTGGGTGTAAAACGCTATATCGGGTCTAAAATTGTTGAAATTGCGGCCGATATATCGGGTCCATGCCTATTTATCGGCGATTTTGGATGAAAAACGATATATCGGTTTGGATGTGCCAAATCATTGCGGCTGGGTGCCGTAAACGCAATATCGACGCAATATTGGGGTTATATCGGAGATATTTAGAACACTGTTGTTTATTCTTTTGGGCTAAAGAGTTCATTCGAATATAGCTTTAGATGAGAATGCTTCCATTGATGATCAACAAAATGGCAACATCAGCAATATTCGTATTGTGTGTCCCTTAGAAGTTAAGGTTGCCTAAAAGAAAACGAAAGAAACTGAGTGTTTTTAATAATTAATATTTTTAATATTTACTATTTTTTTACTATTTATTTTTTTATTATTTACTATTTTTAATATTTAGTATGTTTAAGTCACTAAACATTTAGCTTTGTGGAAATTTTCACTTATGATTTAAATGTTATCAGCTAAACACCATAGAGCACAATATGTTTTCTCACTTACAATTTCATATTGTCAATCAATCACTGTAGAAGTAAAACTTACTAGTGTAAAATTTACTTATAACTGTAAAAGCGTTTATCATTTACGAATATGGTCGCTTACAGCAGCTAAAAAGGCCTATAAGTACTCAATTGCGTATTACTTGTCATGTAGAGTCATTTTGTCATTGATAGGGATGGTTAACGGGACGAATCGAGTTGATTCGTCCCATTGGCCAAACGAATTTGTTACAAAACGGGTTCAACCCGTCTCGTAACGAATCATACGAGATGAATCGAATATTCGGGAACAAATCGGGTCTCTTGATACGATTCGCTATCCGGGTTTGCGGAGACAAGTTGGACCCATCTTGTATTTTTTTTTTTTTGTTTTTTGAAATTTTTGCATTTCCCATTAATTTTGAATTTTCCACTAATTTTAGGATTTTTTAAAAACAATAAAAAGTTACAAAGAAATTTTAGGGAAAAAATATGAAATAAAGAGGGGAAATTTTAGAAAATTGTCAAAAATTATTAAAATTGAAACGCACAAATTACAAGTCTTTTTTGCCGGGTAAGTCATTTTATTAATATCGAAAACTCATTGTACAAATTACACAAAAACTACTATCATTTACAATGTTTATCACCCAGTATCAAAGGAAGAGGAGAGGACCCTAACCGTCACTCTTTACTTTGAGCTTGACAGAATAATATCAGATCAGATAGCAAACTGCTAATCTCATACAATGTACATAAAAAACTACTCTGGTGGTTCTCTACTTTTTATCCTTGTCTTATTCAAAATCTTCATTTAGAATGACTTTTCCTTATGTGTATCTTTCTGCATCGATCTAGTCCTTTAAGCAAATAACCATCTCCAAGTGTTTCGACGTCAGCATGCTCCTCCAGGCGCCAATACTCTACCACTTGCAGAAAATGCGCTCTCTGATGCTACTGTAAGGCTGGAGGTGTTAGTATATCTCAGGCCATGGTGGAAAGAATAGAAAATTATTTTCTCTATTCTTTCCATCATGACAAAACATCAAATCTTTTTCATAATTCATCATCACTTTCATTTATTTCAGTAGGCATTGTGTTCAAATATAAATTAAGCTTATCGAATAAACCTGCTCCTGAAGAGTGTTTCTTTCTAGTATTATAGGAAAGTAGATTTTTAAAATTAGATATTTTTTTACCTAGAGTAGTAGAAGATGTTTGTGGCGGTGTTGGTGTTGGTGTCCTAGCCTCAGAAGAAGGGGAAATAAGTCATATATGTACAATAAGTACATTTCTTCTAGAAGAGCTCTAATTTTTAAAAGTAATTTATCTACATCTTGTTCATAATTCAAACATTAAATAAAATTGGTCAATAAAAATTTTAAATTATCTATTTTAATTCTATGATCCATGATTGCAGCTAAGTAAATAAAAATGCACATTTTCAAAAAAATTCAAAAATTTCTGTAAACATATTCAAGACTATCATCATCTCTATATGCAGTAAATACTTGAGCAATCTCATTAAGATTATAAAAAACTATCTCATTAAGATTATAAAAAACTAAGTTACATGTCAAATTTTTCTAAAACATAAAAAAAATTTCATCCAATTTTCACTCCTCATCACTAATATAAAAAGATGAACATTCATTTACTGTAAAAAATTGAATTGCTTATTTATAGGAAAGGCAATCCTTAATCATATAGTAGTTTGAATTTCAACGAGTTTTTATATCTACTCGGAGTAGTTTTTCCTTCAGTTTACATTATCAGTAATAACTTTTAAAAGATTGCCACCTAGGACCACCGTGTTTTATATGTAAATAATTTCTTTAATTTTATAAATATATTGTCTAAGTTTTTTAGACCATCTTGTACGCATAAATTTAATATATAACAAACTAATCAAAATGAAAAAATTAGATGCTTAAATCAGATCTAATATTGTTTTCAATTATCTTACTGAAACAATATTTTCACTAGTATTATCAAAAGAATAGAAAATATTTTATTTTCAATACTATAATTTTTACAAGTAAGAAAAATTGAATTTGCTACATTTATAACATAATTCTCAGAAAACTTAGAAAATGTTAAAATACATTTTGTAAAACCCAATTATCATTAATAAAGTGGGCAGCAACAGATAAATAATGAATAAGATTAAGAGCTTCCATATATCAGAAGTTAATGAAATTTTTCTAGCATCACTAGTAAAAAGAGCTTTCAAAATATTTGTTCCTATCTACAAATAAATCTTCAATTTCTTTAGTTATAGTTTGTCTACTAATTCTCTTATAATCAGAAATAAAAACAGATTTAAGATAATTAACAAGTGATCTGATTCAATAGAAGAAAATGAAAGTTCTGCTCGAATAATGAATCCAGCTAATTTATATTTATTTACTTCAGGCTTATATCTCTAAATGAAGAGTGTGCTCAAATTTACTAATATTTGTGCTTGTTGTGGTGGTAAAATGTGGTCTTTAGTATGATTCTTGTCAGTGTTTAGAAAGAACAAATGTATTATATCCTTCTTTATGATAAAAAGTTGATGGCAGTACGTACGTTCTACCTTTCTTCTACCATCAATGATTTTTTTTTTTAGAAATGGTTCTACACTTTAGAAGTTTTGGCTCTTCCATTAATGGTTATGCTAGCTGGGTTTTGTGTTTCTGGAACTACGGTATCATACAGTGCAGGTTGTGTATTATGTTATTCTTGTATTTCAGTAAAAAAAAATAGAGTCAAAGATTGTGTGTAAGGCCGATGTTGATATTAAAAGTTGAGAATATGAAGAATACTGAGGAGGGAAGAAAATAGAATGTCGACCTGTACCTCTATCACTGACATATGCAGTATGTGTGCAGGGTACATGTAACCCCCTGATCCCCGGTATACGTGTTACCGTATCTGTACGCGATACGATGTACAAAATTGATTTGACCTCCGTAGTAGTCCGATTGAGCCGATTTCAGTTTTAAAAATCATTTTCTAATATTTTAGATTTTTCAGGATTTTCTGAAAATTTTTCTGGATTAGTTTGGAAAATCTCTGTAATCGGTGTCGACCGATACCGATAACCGGCCTTTTGATTTTATTTCACCAACGGAGTACAACTTTGAGAATCGGCTTTCACCACATGTCTTAGGATCACATGAGCTACGTTCGGGTATTTTCGGGGATTTTTCGAATTTATCGAAATCCGGGCAAAACCGGTGTCGCCCGTATCAACGAGTCACTCCGGGATTTTAATTTACAAACCGGATTGAGTTTCGATAAACCGTTTTCATATTACGTCTCAGGATAATATTTCCTATTTTTTGTAATTTTTGGGCACCGTTCGGAACTAGTCGACTTTTGGGCCGAATTAAATAATAATATTTTAATCATTTATATTCTTTTCTTTCTTTTTATTTTTCTTTCCCTTCTTCTTCTTCCAGCGACTTCTCTCCCAACCGCCATTCCCACCGCCTCTCTCTCTCTCTCCCCATCATTTAAAAATCTCCCTCTCTCTCCCTCTCTCTCATTCATACAAAAATCCTCTCTCTCTCCTCACTCTCTCTCTCTCCCCCCCCCTCACTCTTTCTTTTTCCCCTTCTCTGTTTCAGGCCCCGACCCGCGCCTGCGGCCAGAGGTGGCCGGCGCCACCACGCCGCCGGCAAGCGCCGCCGGCCAGGGCGCTGCCCTTCTCCTCCTATTTTTCCTCCTTCTCCTTCTTCTTTTTCTTCTTTCCTGTTCTCCTGCTGCTTCTTCTTTCTTTTCTTTTCTTCTTTTCCTGTTCCTTTCTCTCTCTCTCTCTCTCTCTCTCTCTCCATCTCTTTCTCTCCCTCTCCTTCTCTCTATGACCGTCGCCGGCGAGCTCTGACCGTCGCCGGCGACCAAGCCGCCGCCGGCCAGCAGAGCGGCCGGCCTGCTCGCGCGGCAGCAGCAGCAAGCGCTGCTGCTGCTGCTGCTCTGTGATGAGTTATTGGGTTTGGGTGGAACCCGAACCCAATAACCCTATTGGGTTAACAACGGGTTGGCTTGAAACCCGTTAACCCATAACCCTTACCCATTAATTCTAGTTGTGGGTTTGGGTCGCGGATCCAAACCCGACCCGTTAACCCGTCTACCCGCATCCAAATTCATAAAGGTAATTGTCAGAAAACCCCCTTATACAATTCAGAAATTGCATTTATTATTTATATTTACAAATTTAACTTTATTTGTTATGAATTAGTATCCGGGCGATAACTGGAGCATCCGAACTCCGATTCGGGCGATTCTGAATCCGTTGCGATCGTAGGAAAGAGAGCTATAGGCCTATAGCCAGTTTGTGAGTGTTTTCCTTTTATAAATTATATTTATATCCTGTTTAGTGATGGATTGCTTAACGAATAAAACATGATTATCGGTCAATCATGATAATTATTGTAATCCTTGTAATACGGACTGATTGGTTAGTTACTGAGATGAGGAACACTAGTCTCTAACTTAATAATTCAACGAGATCATTATGTTTCATACTGTGGTGAAACCTATATGTAACACTTGAGTAGACGATATAGTTCTATCACACCGGACACGGTTGTTTGCATACAGCGCATTGTATATATATTTCCGTCCATCTGTTGCATAGAGACTTGGTAGCCCGTCCATCTGTCACATCGAGACTTGGTAGACTAAATAGTAGTATGCATACACTCGGAACACCATGACTTACATATCCTGTCACACGGGACACTGTTCTCGCATGTACATGTTGCACCGATACTATGACACGTCACTCTATTATTTCGTATTCATATGCCACCAACGTATAAATGCACCACTACACAAAAGACCAACATTTCATATTATTGTTCTCATCATTACATGCATGCTCGGTACTCAGTTATGCCATGTTTACACATCACAGTTCCACTTGACACTAGTATTGCATGTTCATGACGAACTGTGATATATATATATATATATATATATATATATATTATATATATATATATATATATATATATATATATATATATATATATATATATATATATATATATATAGATTTACCAGTATACATGCATGGCTTGTGTTTATATTCTTGTCGATCACCGTACAGATTACATGTATTATTGTGCCATGTTATTCTGTATTTCCGTTATTTGCTTATTGCCCGTCATTGACATGGATATTCCCGTTACTGGACATGAGAGCTGTTGATATGCGATATGTGGAATTCCACATCTACTGTTCCGTTTCCCGTTATATGGTTCCCGTTATATTGTTCCCGATTCCCGTTATATTGTTCTACGCTATCAACATAGCTCTAGTCCAGTTATCATGTTACCCGTACATGTACAGTAGTTGTTCTTGTCACATTGTAGACTGGACATATCAGATAATAATGATCACTTGGTTATGGGGGAGACTTGACGGTTGATTAGATCTTATCGGGTGATGTACTGGATCCATATTGTTAGTCCCATTGCAGGGGACGGTAGTGCTACCTACCACTAGCTCCATGAGCTCCCGTTACTTGATTCGTGCTCCCCTCTTAGCGGAGGGCCCTGGTCTTAGCAGCCAGGGGTCCGTTTAAGGCCGTGATCCGGGTATGCACGGGATACACCTACCCGATAAGAACTACTCGACCATGGGTTTCCAATTAACATAATAAAACAGTATACACAATAGTGACGTCGGGAACACTTGTTATTTGATCACTCTCGCGTTTGGATAATGGTACCCGTAGGCCATGTCCGGATGGGTTCGACTGGAGTGCGGCTCCAGTATGAACTGCCAGTGGTATGGGACACTGGAAGAGATTGATTAAAATACCAGGTGGTACTGATTGCTACTATTGTATAAATCACATGACATGCCTGGTACATGTATGCTATCATGTATTGTTCATGCTACTGTAGCCGATATCATGTTACCTGTATACTTGTTACTTTACCTGGCATATGTTATACTGTCTGTGATGGCATATGACGCATGTTCTGCATTGCATGGCATATGACGCATGTTCTGCATTACATATATTATGCTTTCTGTATAGCAGACATCACTACTGTATATACACCACACCGTATGGTGATTACACTGCATAGGCCCATTTACCCGTACACGTCTATCACGTCGCCACTCGCATGTTCATTTCTATCACGTCACCTCTAGCATGTCCATTACATAACCACTAGACTGCATTATGTATGATATAAACTGGACACAACTATAGACATGATCTGATAATAACTGGCGAGGTATTGATGGTATTAAACGATGACATGTTTCTATATTTTTCTACTGTTTATTTTATACTTATTATATGGCATCACTAATACAACATCATGTAATATATCTATGTATCGTGCTTGTATTACTATTATATATATTACTGCCTCCTTCATTTTACCACTCACTAGGTTGCTTTCTGACGACCCTGGGTTTGCGTGCCCAGATTGGAGATCCGAGTTCTCGGAGTAGCAGAGAGTGCCTTGGAGTCACATAGGAGATTCCTCATCGAGACACTTCATAGGTATCTTTATGATTTATTGTTGTTCTCTTATTTGTCCCTATTTTCCTATCTGTTATGATCACTCACCCTTTTCTGCAGGTATTCTTGTACTTATTTCATGCTGGGACCCATGTCTATATTGAGGCAATGTACTGTACTGAGGCTTAACGTACGCGTGAGTGTGTTTTCACCTCGCGTATGTACGTCGCCATAACGTCCCCGTACCTACGGGATCGGGGCGTTACATTGTGGTATCAGAGCCTAGGTTCACACCTGGTGTGGGTAACACCTGGGTCAATGCTTGGGCATTTACCAACAGTACAATCAGGTACAGATTAACTGATCTGTATCTGAAATTGGGGATTCCAGCAACGAGTACAAGAATACCATGACCTTGACAATTCATTCCGTGACTCGTTTGTATTCCTTCCTTCCTTTCAGCTGTCAATCAAAGCATCCGATTTCCTTCTCCCTTTCCTTGAATCGTCTTCCTTCCCATCCGTTAGTGTTAGTTCACCCTCATACTTCTTCATCCCGAGTTCCTTCTAGATATCATAGTGCGCAGCGGGAGTGTCGTGGACCCGTCACCTTTAGGCTTTGGGGTTAGAACTCTTGTTCTCACACCTGAATAGAAATTGCGAGGACGCAATTTTTGTAAGGTGGGGAGAAATGTAACCCCCTGATCCCCGGTAAACGTATTACCGTATCTGTACGCGATACGATGTACAAAATTGATTTGACCTCCGTAGTAGTCCGATTGAGCCGATTTCAGTTTCAAAAATCATTTTCTAATATTTTAGATTTTTCAGGATTTTCTGGAAATTTTTCTGGATTAGTTTGGAAAATCTCCGTAATCAGTGTCGACCGATACCGATAACCGGCCTTTTGATTTTTATTTCACCAACGGAGTACAATTTTGAGAATCGGCTTTCACCACATGTCTTAAGATCACATGAGCTACGTTCGGGTATTTTCGGGGATTTTTCCGAATTTATCGAAATCCGGGCAAAACCGGTGTCGCCCGTATCAGCGAGTCACTCCGAGATTTTTAATTTACAAACCGGATTGAGTTTCGATAAACCGTTTTCATATTACGTCTCAAGATAATATTTCCTATTTTTGTAATTTTTGGGCACCGTTCGGAACTAGTCGACTTTTGGGCCGAATTAAATAATAATATTTAATCATTTATATTCTTTTCTTTTCTTTTTATTTTTCTTTCCCTTCTTCTTCTTTCCAGCGACTTCTCTCCCAACCGCCATTTCCCACCGCCTCTTCTCTCTCCCCATCATTTAAAAATCTCCCTCTCCCTCCCTCTCTCTCATTCATACAAAAATCCTCTCTCTCTCCTCACTCTCTCTCTCTCTCTCCCCCCCCCTCACTCTTTCTTTTTCCCCTTCTCTGTTTCAGGCCCCGACCCGTGCCTGCGGCCAGAGGTGGCGGCGCCACCACGCCGCCGGCCAAGCGCCGCCGGCCAGGGCGCCGCCCTTCTCCTCCTATTTTTCCTCCTCCTTCTCCTTCTTCTTTTCTTCTTTCCTGTTCTCCTGCTGCTTCTTCTTTCTTTTCTTTTTTCTTTTCCTGTTCCTTTCTCTCTCTCTCTCTCCATCTCTTTCTCTCCCTCTCCTTCTCTCTATGACCGTCGCCGGCGAGCTCTGACCGTCGCCGGCGACCAAGCCGCCGCCAGCCAGCAGGCCGGCCGGCCTGCTCGCGCGGCAGCAGCAGCAAGCGCTGCTGCTGCTGCTGCTCTGTGATGAGTTATTGGGTTTGGGTGGAACCCGAACCCAATAACCCTATTGGGTTAACAACGGGTTGGCTTGAAACCCGTTAACCCATAACCCTTACCCATTAATTCTAGTTGTGGGTTTGGGTCGCGGATCCAAACCCGACCCGTTAACCGTCTACCCGCATCCAAATTCAATAAAGGTAATTTGTCAGAAAACCCCCTTATACAATTCAGAAATTGCATTTATTATTTATATTTACATATTTAACTTTATTTGTTATGAATTAGTATCCGGGCGATAACTGGAGCATCCGAACTCCGATTCGGGCGATTCTGGATCCGTTGCGATCGTGGGAAAGAGAGCTACAGGCCTATAGCCAGTTTGTGAGTGTTTTCCTTTTATAAATTATATTTATATCCTGTTTAGTGATGGATTGCTTAACGAATAAAACATGATTATCGGTCAATCATGATAATTATTGTAATCCTTGTAATACGGACTGATTGGTTAGTTACTGAGATGAGGAACACTAGTCTCTAACTTAATAATTCAACGAGATCATTATGTTTCATACTGTGGTGAAACCTATATGTAACACTTGAGTAGACGATATAGTTCTATCACACCGGACAAGGTTGTTTGCATACAGCGCATTGTATATATATTTCCGTCCATCTGTTGCATAGAGACTTGGTAGCCCGTCCATCTGTCACATCGAGACTTGGTAGACTAAATAGTAGTATGCATACACTCGGAACACCATGACTTACATATCCTGTCACACGGGACACTGTTCTCGCATGTACATGTTGCACCGATACTATGACACGTCACTCTATTATTTCGTATTCATATGCCACCGACGTATAGATGCACCACTGCACAAAAGACCAACATTTCATATTATTGTTCTCATCATTACATGCATGCTCGGTACTCAGTTATGCCATGTTTACACATCACAGTTCCACTTGACACTAGTATTGCATGTTCATGACGCACTGTGATATATATATATATATATATATATATATATAGATTTACCAGTATACATGCACGGCTTGTGTTTATATTCTTGTCGATCACCGTACAGATTACATGTATTATTGTGCCATGTTATTCCTGTATTTCCGTTATTTGCTTATTGCCCGTCATTGACATGGATATTCCCGTTACTGGACATGAGAGCTGTTGATATGCGATATGTGGAATTCCACATCTACTGTTCCCGTTTCCCGTTATATGGTTCCCGTTATATTGTTCCCGATTCCCGTTATATTGTTCTACGCTATCAACATAGCTCTAGTCCAGTTATCATGTTACCCGTACATGTACAGTAGTTGTTCTTGTCACATTGTAGACTGGACATATCAGATAATAATGATCACTTGGGTATGGGGGAGACTTGACGGTTGATTAGATCTTATCGGGTGATGTACTGGATCCATATTGTTAGTCCCACTGCAGGGGACGGTAGTGCTACCTACCACTAGCTCCATGAGCTCCCGTTACTTGATTCGTGCTCCCCTCTTAGCGGAGGGCCCTGGTCTTAGCAGCCAGGGGTCCGTTTAAGGCCGTGATCCCGGGTATGCACGGGATACACCTACCCGATAAGAACTCCTCGACCATGGGTTTCCAATTAACATAAAAACAGTATACACAATAGTGACGTCGGGAACACTTGTTATTTGATCACTCTCTCGTTTGGATAATGGTACCCGTAGGCCATGTCCGGATGGGTTCGACTGGAGTGCGGGCTCCAGTATGAACTGCCAGTGGTATGGGACACTGGAAGAGATTGATTAAAATACCAGGTGGTACTGATTGCTACTATTGTATAAATCACATGACATGCCTGGTACATGTATGCTATCATGTTATTGTTCATGCTACTGTAGCCGATATCATGTTACCTGTATACTTGTTACTTTACCTGGCATATGTTATACTGTCTGTGATGGCATATGACGCATGTTCTGCATTGCATGGCATATGACGCATGTTCTGCATTACATATATTATGCTTTCTGTATAGCAGACATCACTACTGTATATACACCACACCGTATGGTGATTACACTGCATAGGCCCATTTACCCGTACACGTCTATCACGTCGCCACTCGCATGTTCATTTCTATCACGTCACCTCTAGCATGTCCATTACATAACCACTAGACTACATTATGTATGATATAAACTGGACACAACTATAGACATGATCTGATAATAACTGGCGAGGTATTGATGGTATTAAACGATGACATGTTTCTATATTTTTCTAGTGTTTATTTTATACTTATTATATGTTATCACTAATACAACATCATGTAATATATCTATGTATCGTGCTTGTATTACTATTATATATATTACTGCCTCCTTCATTTTACCACTCACTAGGTCGCTTTCTGACGACCCTGGGTTTGCGTGCCCAGATTGGAGATCCGAGTTCTCGGAGTAGCAGAGAGTGCCTTGGAGTCACATAGGAGATTCCTCATCGAGACACTTCATAGGTATCTTTATGATTTATTGTTGTTCTCTTATTTGTCCCTATTTTCCTATCTGTTATGATCACTCACCCTTTTCTGCAGGTATTCTTGTACTTATTTCATGCTGGGACCCATGTCTATATTGAGGCAATGTACTGTACTGAGGCTTAACGTACGCGTGAGTGTGTTTTCACCTCGCGTATGTACGTCGCCATAACGTCCCCGTACCTGCAGGATCGGGGCGTTACATTGTGGTATCAGAGCCTAGGTTCACACCTGGTGTGGGTAACCACCTGGGTCAATGCTTGGGCATTTACCAACAGTACAGTCAGGTACAGATTAACTGATCTGTATCTGAAATTGGGGATTCCAGCAACGAGTACAAGAATACCATGACCTTGACAATTCATTCCGTGACTCGTTTGTATTCCTTCCTTCCTTTCAGCTGTCAATCAAAGCATCCGATTTCCTTCTCCCTTTCCTTGAATCGTCTTCCTTCCCATCCGTTAGTGTTAGTTCACCCTCATACTTCTTCATCCCGAGTTCCTTCTAGATATCATAGTGCGCACGGGAGTGTCGTGGACCCGTCACCTTTAGGCTTTGGGGTTGGAACTCTTGTTCTCACACCTGAATAGAAATTGCGAGGACGCAATTTTTGTAAGGTGGGGAGAAATGTAACCCCCTGATCCCCGGTATACGTATTACCGTATCTGTACGCGATACGATGTACAAAATTGATTTGACCTCCGTAGTAGTCCGATTGAGCCGATTTCATTTTTAAAAATCATTTTCTAATATTTTAGATTTTTCAGGATTTTCTGGAAATTTTTCTGGATTAGTTTGGAAAATCTCCGTAATCGGTGTCGACCGATACCGATAACCGGCCTTTTGATTTTTATTTCACCAACGGAGTACAATTTTGAGAATCGGCTTTCACCACATGTCTTAGGATCACATGAGCTACGTTCGGGTATTTTCGGGGATTTTTCCGAATTATCGAAATCCGGGCAAAACCGGTGTCGCCCGTATCAACGAGTCACTCCGGGATTTTTAATTTACAAACGGATTGAGTTTCGATAAACCGTTTTCATATTACGTCTCAGGATAATATTTCCTATTTTCTGTAATTTTTGGGCACCGTTCGGAACTAGTCAACTTTTGGGCCGAATTAAATAATAATATTTTAATCATTTATATTCTTTTCTTTTCTTTTTATTTTTCTTTCCCTTCTTCTTCTTTCCAGCGACTTCTTCCCAACCGCCATTCCCACTGCCTCTTCTCTCTCCCCATCATTTAAAAATCTCCCTCTCTCTCCCTCTCTCTCATTCATACAAAAATCCTCTCTCTCTCCTCACTCTCTCACTCTCTCTCTCTCTCTATATCTCTCTCTCTCTCTCTCTCTCTCTCTCTCTCTCTCTCTCCCCCCCCTCACTCTTTCTTTTTCCCCTTCTCTGTTTCAGGCCCCGACCGCGCCTGCGGCCAGAGGTGGCCGGCGCCACCACGCCGCCGGCCAAGCGCCGCCGGCCAGGGCGCCGCCCTTCTCCTCCTATTTTTCCTCCTCCTTCTCCTTCTTCTTTTTCTTCTTTCTGTTCTCCTGCTGCTTCTTCTTTCTTTTCTTTTCTTCTTTTCCTGTTCCTTCTCTCTCTCTCTCTCTCTCTCTCTCTCTCCATCTCTTTCTCTCCCTCTCCTTCTCTCTATGACCGTCGCCGGCGAGCTCTGACCGTCGCCGGCGACCAAGCCGCCGCCGGCCAGCAGGGCCGGCCGGCCTGCTCGCGCCGCGCGCGGCAGCAGCAGCAAGCGCTGCTGCTGCTGCTGCTCTGTGATGAGTTATTGGGTTTGGGTGGAACCCGAACCCAATAACCCTATGGGTTAACAACGGGTTGGCTTGAAACCCGTTAACCCATAACCCTTACCATTAATTCTAGTTGTGGGTTTGGGTCGCGGATCCAAACCCGACCCGTTAACCCGTCTACCGCATCCAAATTCAATAAAGGTAATTTGTCAGAAAACCCCCTTATACAATTCAGAAATTGCATTTATTATTTATATTTACATATTTAACTTTATTTGTTATGAATTAGTATCCGGGCGATAACTGGAGCATCCGAACTCCGATTCGGGCGATTCTGGATCCGTTGCGATCGTGGGAAAGAGAGCTACAGGCCTATAGCCAGTTTGTGAGTGTTTCCTTTTATAAATTATATTATATCCTGTTTAGTGATGGATTGCTTAACGAATAAAAACATGATTATCGGTCAATCATGATAATTATTGTAATCCTTGTAATACGGACTGATTGGTTAGTTACTGAGATGAGGAACACTAGTCTCTAACTTAATAATTCAACGAGATCATTATGTTTCATACTGTGGTGAAACCTATATGTAACACTTGAGTAGACGATATAGTTCTATCACACCGGACAAGGTTGTTTGCATACAGCGCATTGTATATATATTCCGTCCATCTGTTGCATAGAGACTTGGTAGCCCGTCCATCTGTCACATCGAGACTTGGTAGACTAAATAGTAGTATGCATACACTCGGAACACCATGACTTACATATCCTGTCACACGGGACACTGTTCTCGCATGTACATGTTGCACCGATACTATGACACGTCACTCTATTATTTCGTATTCATATGCCACCGACGTATAGATGCACCACTGCACAAAAGACCAACATTTCATATTATTGTTCTCATCATTACATGCATGCTCGGTACTCAGTTATGCCATGTTTACACATCACAGTTCCACTTGACACTAGTATTGCATGTTCATGACGCACTGTGATATATATATATATAATATATATATATATATATATATATATAGATTTACCAGTATACATGCACGGCTTGTGTTTATATTCTTGTCGATCACCGTACAGATTACATGTATTATTGTGCCATGTTATTCCTGTATTTCCGTTATTTGCTTATTGCCCGTCATTGACATGGATATTCCCGTTACTGGACATGAGAGCTGTTGATATGCGATATGTGGAATTCCACATCTACTGTTCCCGTTCCCGTTATATGGTTCCGTTATATTGTTCCCGATTCCCGTTATATTGTTCTACGCTATCAACATAGCTCTAGTCCAGTTATCATGTTACCCGTACATGTACAGTAGTTGTTCTTGTCACATTGTAGACTGGACATATCAGATAATAATGATCACTTGGGTATGGGGGAGACTTGACGGTGATTAGATCTTATCGGGTGATGTACTGGATCCATATTGTTAGTCCCACTGCAGGGGACGGTAGTGCTACCTACCACTAGCTCCATGAGCTCCCGTTACTTGATTCGTGCTCCCCTCTTAGCGGAGGGCCCTGGTCTTAGCAGCCAGGGGTCCGTTTAAGGCCGTGATCCCGGGTATGCACGGGATACACCTACCCGATAAGAACTCCTCGACCATGGGTTTCCAATTAACATAATAAAACAGTATACACAATAGTGACGTCGGGAACACTTGTTATTTGATCACTCTCTCGTTTGGATAATGGTACCCGTAGGCCATGTCCGGATGGGTTCGACTGGAGTGCGGGCTCCAGTATGAACTGCCAGTGGTATGGGACACTGGAAGAGATTGATTAAAATACCAGGTGGTACTGATTGCTACTATTGTATAAATCACATGACATGCCTGGTACATGTATGCTATCATGTTATTGTTCATGCTACTGTAGCCGATATCATGTTACCTGTATACTTGTTACTTTACCTGGCATATGTTATACTGTCTGTGATGGCATATGACGCATGTTCTGCATTGCATGGCATATGACGCATGTTCTGCATTACATATATTATGCTTTCTGTATAGCAGACATCACTACTGTATATACACCACACCGTATGGTGATTACACTGCATAGGCCCATTTACCCGTACACGTCTATCACGTCGCCACTCGCATGTTCATTTCTATCACGTCACCTCTAGCATGTCCATTACATAACACTAGACTACATTATGTATGATATAAACTGGACACAACTATAGACATGATCTGATAATAACTGGCGAGGTATTGATGGTATTAAACGATGACATGTTTCTATATTTTTCTAGTGTTTATTTTATACTTATTATATGTATCACTAATACAACATCATGTAATATATCTATGTATCGTGCTTGTATTACTATTATATATATTACTGCCTCCTTCATTTTACCACTCACTAGGTCGCTTTCTGACGACCCTGGGTTTGCGTGCCCAGATTGGAGATCCGAGTTCTCGGAGTAGCAGAGAGTGCCTTGGAGTCACATAGGAGATTCCTCATCGAGACACTTCATAGGTATCTTTATGATTTATTGTTGTTCTCTTATTTGTCCCTATTTTCCTATCTGTTATGATCACTCACCCTTTTCTGCAGGTATTCTTGTACTTATTTCATGCTGGGACCCATGTCTATATTGAGGCAATGTACTGTACTGAGGCTTAACGTACGCGTGAGTGTGTTTTCACCTCGCGTATGTACGTCGCCATAACGTCCCCGTACCTGCAGGATCGGGGCGTTACATTGTGGTATCAGAGCCTAGGTTCACACCTGGTGTGGGTAACCACCTGGGTCAATGCTTGGGCATTTACCAACAGTACAGTCAGGTACAGATTAACTGATCTGTATCTGAAATTGGGGATTCCAGCAACGAGTACAAGAATACCATGACCTTGACAATTCATTCCGTGACTCGTTTGTATTCCTTCCTTCCTTTCAGCTGTCAATCAAAGCATCCGATTTCCTTCTCCCTTTCCTTGAATCGTCTTCCTTCCCATCCGTTAGTGTTAGTTCACCCTCATACTTCTTCATCCCGAGTTCCTTCTAGATATCATAGTGCGCACGGGAGTGTCGTGGACCCGTCACCTTTAGGCTTTGGGGTTGGAACTCTTGTTCTCACACCTGAATAGAAATTGCGAGGACGCAATTTTTGTAAGGTGGGGGAGAAATGTAACCCCCTGATCCCCGGTATACGTATTACCGTATCTGTACGCGATACGATGTACAAAATTGATTTGACCTCCGTAGTAGTCCGATTGAGCCGATTTCATTTTTAAAAATCATTTTCTAATATTTTAGATTTTTCAGGATTTTCTGGAAATTTTTCTGGATTAGTTTGGAAAATCTCCGTAATCGGTGTCGACCGATACCGATAACCGGCCTTTTGATTTTTATTTCACCAACGGAGTACAATTTTGAGAATCGGCTTTCACCACATGTCTTAGGATCACATGAGCTACGTTCGGGTATTTTCGGGGATTTTTCCGAATTTATCGAAATCCGGGCAAACCCGGTGTCGCCCGTATCAGCGAGTCACTCCGGGATTTTAATTTACAACCGGATTGAGTTTCGATAAACCGTTTTCATATTACGTCTCAGGATAATATTTCCTATTTTCTGTAATTTTTGGGCACGTTCGGAACTAGTCAACTTTTGGGCCGAATTAAATAATAATATTTTAATCATTTATATTCTTTTCTTTTCTTTTTATTTTTCTTTCCCTTCTTCTTCTTTCCAGCGACTTCTCTCCCAACCGCCATTCCCACTGCCTCTTCTCTCTCCCCATCATTTAAAAATCTCCCTCTCTCTCCCTCTCTCTCATTCATACAAAAATCCTCTCTCTCTCCTCACTCTCTCACTCTCTCTCTCTCTCTATATCTCTCTCTCTCTCTCTCTCTCTCTCTCTCTCTCTCTCCCCCCCCCCTCACTCTTTCTTTTTCCCCTTCTCTGTTTCAGGCCCCGACCCGCGCCTGCGGCCAGAGGTGGCCGGCGCCACCCAGACGCCGGGCCAAGCGCCGCCGGCCAGGGCGCCGCCCTTCTCCTCCTATTTTTCCTCCTCCTTCTCCTTCTTCTTTTTCTTCTTTCCTGTTCTCCTGCTGCTTCTTCTTTCTTTTCTTTTCTCCTTTCCTGTTCCTTTCTCTCTCTCTCTCTCTTCTCTCTCCTCTCTCTCTCCATCTTTTCTCTCCCTCTCCTTCTCTCTATGACCGTCGCCGGCGAGCTCTGACCGTCGCCGGCGACCAAGCCGCCGCCGGCCAGCAGGGCCGGCCGGCCTGCTCGCGCGGCAGCAGCAGCAAGCGCTGCTGCTGCTGCTCTGTGATGAGTTATTGGGTTTGGGTGGAACCCGAACCCAATAACCCTATTGGGTTAACAACGGGTTGGCTTGAAACCCGTTAACCATAACCCTTACCCATTAATTCTAGTTGTGGGTTTGGGTCGCGGATCCAAACCCGACCCGTTAAACCCGTCTACCCGCATCCAAATTCAATAAAGGTAATTTGTCAGAAAACCCCTTATACAATTCAGAAATTGCATTTATTATTTTATATTTACATATTTAACTTTATTGTTATGAATTAGTATCCGGGCGATAACTGGAGCATCCGAACTCCGATCGGGCGATTCTGGATCCGTTGCGATCGTGGGAAAGAGAGCTACAGGCCTATAGCCAGTTTTGTGAGTGTTTTTCCTTTTATAAATTATATTTATATCCTGTTTAGTGATGGATTGCTTAACGAATAAAACATGATTATCGGTCAATCATGATAATTATTGTAATCCTTGTAATACGGACTGATTGGTTAGTTACTGAGATGAGGAACACTAGTCTCTAACTTAATAATTCAACGAGATCATTATGTTTCATACTGTGGTGAAACCTATATGTAACACTTGAGTAGACGATATATAGTTCTATCACACCGGACACGGTTGTTTGCATACAGCGCATTGTATATATATTTCCGTCCATCTGTTGCATAGAGACTTGGTAGCCCGTCCATCTGTCACATCGAGACTTGGTAGACTAAATAGTAGTATGCATACACTCGGAACACCATGACTTACATATCCTGTCACACGGGACACTGTTCTCGCATGTACATGTTGCACCGATACTATGACACGTCACTCTATTATTTCGTATTCATATGCCACCGACGTATAGATGCACCACTGCACAAAAGACCAACATTTCATATTATTGTTCTCATCATTACATGCATGCTCGGTACTCAGTTATGCCATGTTTACACATCACAGTTCACTTGACACTAGTATTGCATGTTCATGACGCACTGTGATATATATATATATATATATATATATATATATATATAGATATATATATATATATATATATATATATATATATATATATAGATTTACCAGTATACATGCATGGCTTGTGTTTATATTCTTGTCGATCACCGTACAGATTACATGTATTATTGTGCCATGTTATTCCTGTATTTCCGTTATTGCTTATTGCCCGTCATTGACATGGATATTCCCGTTACTGGACATGAGAGCTGTTGATATGCGATATGTGGAATTCCACATCTACTGTTCCCGTTTCCCGTTATATGGTTCCCGTTATATTGTTCCCGATTCCCGTTATATTGTTCTACGCTATCAACATAGCTCTAGTCCAGTTATCATGTTACCCGTACATGTACAGTAGTTGTTCTTGTCACATTGTAGACTGGACATATCAGATAATAATGATCACTTGGGTATGGGGGAGACTTGACGGTTGATTAGATCTTATCGGGTGATGTACTGGATCCATATTGTTAGTCCCACTGCAGGGGACGGTAGTGCTACCTACCACTAGCTCCATGAGCTCCCGTTACTTGATTCGTGCTCCCCTCTTAGCGGAGGGCCTGGTCTTAGCAGCCAGGGGTCCGTTTAAGGCCGTGATCCCGGGTATGCACGGGATACACCTACCCGATAAGAACTCCTCGACCATGGGTTTCCAATTAACATAATAAACAGTATACACAATAGTGACGTCGGGAACACTTGTTATTTGATCACTCTCTCGTTTGGATAATGGTACCCGTAGGCCATGTCCGGATGGGTTCGACTGGAGTGCGGGCTCCAGTATGAACTGCCAGTGGTATGGGACACTGGAAGAGATTGATTAAAATACCAGGTGGTACTGATTGCTACTATTGTATAAATCACATGACATGCCTGGTACATGTATGCTATCATGTTATTGTTCATGCTACTGTAGCCGATATCATGTTACCTGTATACTTGTTACTTTACCTGGCATATGTTTATACTGTCTGTGATGGCATATGACGCATGTTCTGCATTGCATGGCATACGACGCATGTTCTGCATTACATATATTATGCTTTCTGTATAGCAGACATCACTACTGTATATACACCATACCGTATGGTGATTACACTGCATAGCCCATTTACCCGTACACGTCTATCACGTCGCCACTCGCATGTTCATTTCTATCACGTCACCTCTAGCATGTCCATTACATAACCACTAGACTACATTATGTATGATATAAACTGGACACAACTATAGAATGATCTGATAATAACTGGCGAGGTATTGATGGTATTAAACGATGACATGTTTCTATATTTTTCTACTGTTTATTTTATACTTATTATATGGTATCACTAATACAACATCATGTAATATATCTATGTATCGTGCTTGTATTACTATTATATATATACTGCCTCCTTCATTTTACCACTCACTAGGTCGCTTTCTGACGACCCGGTTTGCGTGCCCAGATTGGAGATCCGAGTTCTCGGAGTAGCAGAGAGTGCCTTGGAGTCACATAGGAGATTCCTCATCGAGACACTTCATAGGTATCTTTATGATTTATTGGTTCTCTTATTTGTCCCTATTTTCCTATCTGTTATGATCACTCACCCTTTTCTGCAGGTATTCTTGTACTTATTTCATGCTGGGACCCATGTCTATATTGAGGCAATGTACTGTACTGAGGCTTAACGTACGCGTGAGTGTGTTTTCACCTCGCGTATGTACGTCGCCATAACGTCCCCGTACCTGCGGGATCGGGGCGTTACAGTACAAAGTCACTTAGTCAATTGTATAACTTGAAGAACTGTGATAGAGAGCAAATCCGAATGTTGGGTGACCATAGTTGTATGGTGGATAGCCGATATATGGTGACGATGAGCTTCCGTCAGCATCAGCG